>CANUEZ040000396.1:45000-52500 GCA_948099385.1 Fasciola hepatica
TGGCCATTCTGAATCTCCACCCCCACGGGCCTTTCACCCTCATTGGGCCATGTCCGAGTAACCTTACTCATTATAGGACTTAGGGTGGAGCAGCATCTTCGCGAGCTAACCTGAACACCACATTGCCTAGGGGCCAAATGACCACAGGCTTCGGTGCTGGGCTTTTCCCTGTTCACTCGCCGTTACTAAGGGAATCCTGGTTAGTTTCTTTTCCTCCGCTTAGTGATATGCTTAAGTTCAGCGGGTAATCACGTCTGAACCGAGGTCAGGAAGACAGACCACGAAGGGTACCGTCGCTATATGAAAATAGCATCAGACACATGACCAAGTTCAGCATCAAACCAATGACAAAGTGACAGTGACGGAACGTGCCTGGTATGGAATTATCCCAGAAATCATAAGTGTGCCGACTAGGGGATCGCCAAACACACTGACAACTGAGTACCAACCCGATTATTAAACCACGATTCCGCCACTGCACCTCACCACGGCTTTCTGCCAAGACAAGGGTGCATCCGGATACATTAGGGAAACGCCATAGATCTGGCACCTCACATGATTACTCATAGAGGAGATCACGCCAGCTGGCAAAACCCAAGCCACGACTTTTTGGGCGTCGTGATAGTTTATAAGCCGACCCTCGGACAGGCGTGGCCACAGGCTAACCCATGGCCGCAATATGCGTTCAAGATGTCGATGTTCAAAGCAGTATGCAGTTTGCATTAATTCACACAGTTGGCTGCGCTCTTCATCGACACACGAGCCGAGTGATCCACCGTTCAGAGTTGTACGTATGGTCAAAGACCAGGTTATCAGTCCAACCCGGGATAGGCACCGCCGGGCGACGTACGTGCAGTCCAGCCACAAGGACCGGGTGCATGCGAGGGCAATGGCAAAGAATGGCAAGCCATTCAGTACCACTTTAACAGTGTAAATGTAGTAATGAAACAGTTCATAGGGCGGGAGCAGGGCCGTAGCCCAAATCTCCTCTTTAAGCCTAGCACTACCAATCGTGGCAGTACAACCCGTTCTCCTGGCTTGGACAAGCGCCCCGAGAGACGCAAGCATACCATCGGAGTATCATACAGGTAGGCACCCCATCAGTGTTCGGATATGCTGTGACCTCAATGAGCCAGGCATAGCCGTCCGCAAATTTTTATCGCATGACATGACGGTCACACGTGTATCGCTTGTGTGAGAGTAGATTTTCAGGTAATGATCCTTCCGCAGGTTCACCTACGGAAACCTTGTTACGACTTTTACTTCCTCTAAATGATCAAGTTTGGTCGTCTTCTCAGCACCGGTCGAGCGGCCGAAGCCACTACAATGGCACCAATCCGAGGACCTTGCTAAACCATTCAATCGGTAGTAGCGACGGGCGGTGTGTACAAAGGGCAGGGACGTAATCAGCGCAAGCTTATGACTTGCACTTACCAGGAATTCCTCGTTCACGGGGAACAATTGCAAGCCCCGATCCCAGTCACGACGGTTATGATACAGTTTACCCAACCTGCTCAGGCCAGGATTCCAAACTCGCTGAAACCGTCATTGTAGCGCACGTGCGGCCCCGGACATCTAAGGGCATCACAGACCTGTTATTGCTCAATTTCGTGCGACTGAATACCGCTTGTCCCTCTAAGAAGTAAGTACCTGCGCCGCACCCGCCGGTCAACGTAACCACTACCCCACGAGGAGGCAATGGACAACGCAACCTGCACGAGCACAGAGGACAGGCATACTATTTAGCAGGCCAGAGTCTCGTTCGTTATCGGAATTAACCAGACAAATCGCTCCACCAACTAAGAACGGCCATGCACCACCAACCACCGAATCAAGAAAGAGCTATCAATCTGTCAATCCTCACAGTGTCCGGGCCGGGTGAGTTTTCCCGTGTTGAGTCGAATTAAGCCGCAGGCTCCACTCCTGGTGGTGCCCTTCCGTCAATTCCTTTAAGTTTCAGCTTTGCAACCATACTTCCCCCGGAGCCCAAAGACTTAAGGGTTTCCCGGGGACTGCCCGTGGGGACACATAAAGAACCACCACGGATCGTCAGTTGGCATCGTTTATGGTCAGAACTAGGACGGTATCTGATCGTCTTCGAACCTCTGACTTTCGCTCAAGATCAATGAAAACATCCTTGGCAAATGCTTTCGCTGTAGTTTGTCTGGCGGCGATCCAAGAATTTCACCTCTAACACCGCCATACAAATGCCCCCGTCTGTCCCTCTTAACCATTACTTCGGATCCGAAAACCAACAAAATAGAACCGAAGTCCTATTCCATTATTCCATGCAAGAATTTTCAGGCACAAAGGCCTGCTTTGAGCACTCAAATTTGTTCAAAGTAAACGTGCTGTCCGCCTCCGACACCCGATTAAAGGCACCAAGAAGCATGCCAACAGACTAGCAGGCAAGCCCACCAGTCACGCTGACACCTGTAAACAGACACAGCAGAAAGGAAGCACAACCACGAGACCGACTCGCAAGCTCAACCCGGCAGTAACCAGGCCAGACCCACGAGCGACGGCATGTAGCCATGCGACCCAGATCCAACTACGAGCTTTTTAACTGCAACAACTTTAATATACGCTTCTGGAGCTGGAGTTACCGCGGCTGCTGGCACCAGACTTGCCCTCCAGTTGATCCTCGTTAAAGGATTTAAATTGTACTCATTCGAATTACGGAGCCTCTAGTGAGTCCCGTATCCGTATTTTTCGTCACTACCTCCCCGTGCCGGGATTGGGTAATTTGCGTGCCTGCTGCCTTCCTTGGAAGTGGTAGCCGTTTCTCAGGCTCCCTCTCCGGAATCGAACCCTGATTCCCCGTTACCCGTTAGCACCATGGTAGGCAGGTCACCTACCATCGAAAATTGATAGGGCAGACATTTGAAAGATCCGTCGCCGACACAAGGCCGACTGCGATCAGTGAAGTTATCCAGAGTCATCACAGAATGCAACAGGGACGACCGAAGCCGCCCCCGGTTGGTTCTGTTCTAATAAATCCACCCGTTCCCTCGCGGGTCAGGGCATAGTGGCATGTATTAGCTCTAGAATTACTACAGTTATCCATGTAGTATGTACGATCCAAGGAACCATAGCTGATTTAATGAGCCATTCGCGGTTTCACCGTTTAAAGGTATGTACTTAGACATGCATGGCTTAATCTCTGAGACAAGCATATGACTACTGGCAGGATCAACCAGATTATTCACAGTCCTCAACCCGTTCAGCCGAAGCCGTCGGGGCACAGGATCAAAATCAACGAGCTAGCCGCTGGACCGTGTCGCGGTTTCACGGAGCGTTAGCTTCACATGCGCACCACCACATGTTTTCACAGGAAGAGACGTTGCCCCGGGCGTCACATTCCCATTCATACAGCAGTTTCCTGCTAGCGAATATCGATCATGCACCACCAAAGCAACCTGCACCTGGTCGCCCGGCTTACAGGACAAGCCAATCGGATTAATCAGCTCAAGAGAGGCACGCCACACTCGAGAACGAATGACCAGCCCCGAAGAACCAGCCCTCCGCTAAGGAGCGAGCAGCCATCCCACTTCATATGCGAGGAAATTCACCCCACACCCAGTTACGAGCAACCGCGGCAGGGGCACGCCACCAAGGCGATATCCACCGGCACACGGAAACAGACGATCGCCGCACCAACCCAAGCCGTAGCCCGGGGTAGGTCAGTAAGAACACGGCAACATAGCAAGCTTCAGGATTGTCACCATCGAGCACGCAGGCCAGGGGCATCTATGCTACAATTAGGCCAAGCGACTGGATGTGACCGGTGGGCGTCACCCCACATATATCATGCAAAACTAGATGAGTTACAAACTGGATGATAAAAAATAACACTGAGATGAACTTGGAAAAAAATATGTGTGGACCTTTAGGCTCTATATAGACCAACGGGTCCATATAGAGTCAAATATATATGCGCATCATAGCCTATATGCACCATACAGGCCCATATCTATAGCCTATATAGACTCCCTATGCAAGCCTATAGGCTCGTATGCTGGACTATAGGCTCATATACCGGCCTGTATGCGCTGTATAAGCCCATACCTATAGCCTATACAGACTCCCTATGCAAGCCTATACACTACATACACGGCCTATTGCAACTCCATATAGACGGGTAAACGGCGGTGGTAACCTTGACTCTCTTATGGACCCGTATGCTGGCCTATAGGCCCATATACCAGCCTATATGCATTGTATAGGCCTATACCTATAGCCCATATGGACTCCCTATGCAAGCCTATAGGCTCGCATGCCGGCCCATGGGCTCGTATGCCGGCCCACAAGCCCATATGCCAGCCCATATGCACTGTATAGGCCCATACCTATAGCCTATATAGACTCCCTATGCAAGCCTATAGGCTCGTATGCTGGACTATAGGCTCATATACCGGCCTATATGCGCTGTATAAGCCCATACCTATAGCCTATACAGACTCCCTATGCAAGCCTATACACTACATACACGGCCTATTGCAACTCCATATAGACGGGTAAACGGCGGTGGTAACCTTGACTCTCTTATGGACCCGTATGCTGGCCTATAGGCCCATATACCAGCCTATATGCATTGTATAGGCCTATACCTATAGCCCATATGGACTCCCTATGCAAGCCTATAGGCTCGCATGCCGGCCCATGGGCTCGTATGCCGGCCCACAAGCCCATATGCCAGCCCATATGCACTGTATAGGCCCATACCTATAGCCTATATAGACTCCCTATGCAAGCCTATAGGCTCGTATGCCGGCCCACAAGCCCATATGCCAGCCCATATGCACCATATAGACCCATACCTATAGCCTACATAGACTCCCCATGCAAGCCTATATACTATATGCACGGCCTATGGTAACTCCATATAGACGGGTAAACGGCGGTAGTAACTCGGACTCTCCGAGGAGAGAGGGTACTCCCTATATAACATACAGAACTAGATGAGGGTCTCAGAATGGCTGCAATAAATAGGTTTTTTTGCTATAACTTTTTCAAAAATTAATTTTTCCCGATTATTTTTTTTTGTGCAGTTGTACAAATGCGTGCTGCATGACCCAGTGTAATATCTCCGACCTAGCAAAATATTTCTTCGGACGAATTTCGAAAAAACTGAAACAAAAACCTGAAAGGAGGGTGAGTTACCCCCGCCGATGACCCGAGTACATAAAATCGCAGTTACATGGCCGATGGTGCAATACAGAACGCAGGCACGGCCTATGCTGGCATATAGGCTCCTATGCTACACTATAGGCGCATATGCACGCCTATATACGGCCCGTACGCACGGCCTATGCTGGTATATAGGCTCCTATGCTACACTATAGGCGCATATGCACGCCTATATACGGCCCGTACGCACGGCCTATGCTGGTATATAGGCTCCTATGCTGCACTATAGGCGCATATGCACGCCTATATACGGCCCGTACGCACGGCCTATGCTGGTATATAGGCTCCTATGCTACACTATAGGCGCATATGCACGCCTATATACGGCCCGTACGCACGGCCTATGCTGGTATATAGGCTCCTATGCTACACTATAGGCGCCTATGCACGCCTATATACGGCCCGTACGCACGGCCTATGCTGGCATATAGGCTCCTATGCTACACTATAGGCGCATATGCACGCCTATATACGGCCCGTACGCACGGCCTATGCTGGCATATAGGCTCCTATGCTACACTATAGGCGCCTATGCACGCCTATATACGGCCCGTACGCACGGCCTATGCTGGTATATAGGCTCCTATGCTACACTATAGGCGCATATGCACGCCTATATACGGCCCGTACGCACGGCCTATGCTGGTATATAGGCTCCTATGCTACACTATAGGCGCATATGCACGCCTATATACGGCCCGTACGCACGGCCTATGCTGGCATATAGGCTCCTATGCTACACTATAGGCGCATATGCACGCCTATATACGGCCCGTACGCAGGGCCTATGCTGGTATATAGGCTCCTATGCTACACTATAGGCGCCTATGCACGCCTATATACGGCCCGTACGCACGGCCTATGCTGGTATATAGGCTCCTATGCTACACTATAGGCGCATATGCACGCCTATATACGGCCCGTACGCACGGCCTATGCTGGTATATAGGCTCCTATGCTACACTATAGGCGCATATGCACGCCTATATACGGCCCGTACGCACGGCCTATGCTGGTATATAGGCTCCTATGCTACACTATAGGCGCATATGCACGCCTATATACGGCCCGTACGCACGGCCTATGCTGGCATATAGGCTCCTATGCTACACTATAGGCGCATATGCACGCCTATATACGGCCCGTACGCAGGGCCTATGCTGGTATATAGGCTCCTATGCTACACTATAGGCGCCTATGCACGCCTATATACGGCCCGTACGCACGGCCTATGCTGGTATATAGGCTCCTATGCTACACTATAGGCGCATATGCACGCCTATATACGGCCCGTACGCACGGCCTATGCTGGTATATAGGCTCCTATGCTGCACTATAGGCGCATATGCACGCCTATATACGGCCCGTACGCACGGCCTATGCTGGTATATAGGCTCCTATGCTACACTATAGGCGCCTATGCACGCCTATATACGGCCCGTACGCACGGCCTATGCTGGTATATAGGCTCCTATGCTACACTATAGGCGCCTATGCACGCCTATATACGGCCCGTACGCACGGCCTATGCTGGTATATAGGCTCCTATGCTACACTATAGGCGCCTATGCACGCCTATATACGGCCCGTACGCACGGCCTATGCTGGTATATAGGCTCCTATGCTACACTATAGGCGCATATGCACGCCTATATACGGCCCGTACGCACGGCCTATGCTGGTATATAGGCTCCTATGCTGCACTATAGGCGCATATGCACGCCTATATACGGCCCGTACGCACGGCCTATGCTGGTATATAGGCTCCTATGCTACACTATAGGCGCCTATGCACGCCTATATACGGCCCGTACGCACGGCCTATGCTGGTATATAGGCTCCTATGCTACACTATAGGCGCCTATGCACGCCTATATACGGCCCGTACGCACGGCCTATGCTGGTATATAGGCTCCTATGCTACACTATAGGCGCCTATGCACGCCTATATACGGCCCGTACGCACGGCCTATGCTGGCATATAGGCTCCTATGCTACACTATAGGCGCATATGCACGCCTATATACGGCCCGTACGCACGGCCTATGCTGGCATATAGGCTCCTATGCTACACTATAGGCGCATATGCACGCCTATATACGGCCCGTACGCACGGCCTATGCTGGTATATAGGCTCCTATGCTGCACTATAGGCGCCTATGCACGCCTATATACGGCCCATACGCACGGCCTATATGGACGGGTCAACGGCGGTGGTAGCATTGACTCGCCCGAGGAGTGAGAGTACTCCCTATATATCATGCAAAACTAGATGAGCTTCTCAAATTTACGCGTAAAATACGTGGTGGG
>CANUEZ040000396.1:57500-62500 GCA_948099385.1 Fasciola hepatica
GCACAGAGGACAGGCATACTATTTAGCAGGCCAGAGTCTCGTTCGTTATCGGAATTAACCAGACAAATCGCTCCACCAACTAAGAACGGCCATGCACCACCAACCACCGAATCAAGAAAGAGCTATCAATCTGTCAATCCTCACAGTGTCCGGGCCGGGTGAGTTTTCCCGTGTTGAGTCGAATTAAGCCGCAGGCTCCACTCCTGGTGGTGCCCTTCCGTCAATTCCTTTAAGTTTCAGCTTTGCAACCATACTTCCCCCGGAGCCCAAAGACTTAAGGGTTTCCCGGGGACTGCCCGTGGGGACACATAAAGAACCACCACGGATCGTCAGTTGGCATCGTTTATGGTCAGAACTAGGACGGTATCTGATCGTCTTCGAACCTCTGACTTTCGCTCAAGATCAATGAAAACATCCTTGGCAAATGCTTTCGCTGTAGTTTGTCTGGCGGCGATCCAAGAATTTCACCTCTAACACCGCCATACAAATGCCCCCGTCTGTCCCTCTTAACCATTACTTCGGATCCGAAAACCAACAAAATAGAACCGAAGTCCTATTCCATTATTCCATGCAAGAATTTTCAGGCACAAAGGCCTGCTTTGAGCACTCAAATTTGTTCAAAGTAAACGTGCTGTCCGCCTCCGACACCCGATTAAAGGCACCAAGAAGCATGCCAACAGACTAGCAGGCAAGCCCACCAGTCACGCTGACACCTGTAAACAGACACAGCAGAAAGGAAGCACAACCACGAGACCGACTCGCAAGCTCAACCCGGCAGTAACCAGGCCAGACCCACGAGCGACGGCATGTAGCCATGCGACCCAGATCCAACTACGAGCTTTTTAACTGCAACAACTTTAATATACGCTTCTGGAGCTGGAGTTACCGCGGCTGCTGGCACCAGACTTGCCCTCCAGTTGATCCTCGTTAAAGGATTTAAATTGTACTCATTCGAATTACGGAGCCTCTAGTGAGTCCCGTATCCGTATTTTTCGTCACTACCTCCCCGTGCCGGGATTGGGTAATTTGCGTGCCTGCTGCCTTCCTTGGAAGTGGTAGCCGTTTCTCAGGCTCCCTCTCCGGAATCGAACCCTGATTCCCCGTTACCCGTTAGCACCATGGTAGGCAGGTCACCTACCATCGAAAATTGATAGGGCAGACATTTGAAAGATCCGTCGCCGACACAAGGCCGACTGCGATCAGTGAAGTTATCCAGAGTCATCACAGAATGCAACAGGGACGACCGAAGCCGCCCCCGGTTGGTTCTGTTCTAATAAATCCACCCGTTCCCTCGCGGGTCAGGGCATAGTGGCATGTATTAGCTCTAGAATTACTACAGTTATCCATGTAGTATGTACGATCCAAGGAACCATAGCTGATTTAATGAGCCATTCGCGGTTTCACCGTTTAAAGGTATGTACTTAGACATGCATGGCTTAATCTCTGAGACAAGCATATGACTACTGGCAGGATCAACCAGATTATTCACAGTCCTCAACCCGTTCAGCCGAAGCCGTCGGGGCACAGGATCAAAATCAACGAGCTAGCCGCTGGACCGTGTCGCGGTTTCACGGAGCGTTAGCTTCACATGCGCACCACCACATGTTTTCACAGGAAGAGACGTTGCCCCGGGCGTCACATTCCCATTCATACAGCAGTTTCCTGCTAGCGAATATCGATCATGCACCACCAAAGCAACCTGCACCTGGTCGCCCGGCTTACAGGACAAGCCAATCGGATTAATCAGCTCAAGAGAGGCACGCCACACTCGAGAACGAATGACCAGCCCCGAAGAACCAGCCCTCCGCTAAGGAGCGAGCAGCCATCCCACTTCATATGCGAGGAAATTCACCCCACACCCAGTTACGAGCAACCGCGGCAGGGGCACGCCACCAAGGCGATATCCACCGGCACACGGAAACAGACGATCGCCGCACCAACCCAAGCCGTAGCCCGGGGTAGGTCAGTAAGAACACGGCAACATAGCAAGCTTCAGGATTGTCACCATCGAGCACGCAGGCCAGGGGCATCTATGCTACAATTAGGCCAAGCGACTGGATGTGACCGGTGGGCGTCACCCCACATATATCATGCAAAACTAGATGAGTTACAAACTGGATGATAAAAAATAACACTGAGATGAACTTGGAAAAAAATATGTGTGGACCTTTAGGCTCTATATAGACCAACGGGTCCATATAGAGTCAAATATATATGCGCATCATAGCCTATATGCACCATACAGGCCCATATCTATAGCCTATATAGACTCCCTATGCAAGCCTATAGGCTCGTATGCTGGACTATAGGCTCATATACCGGCCTGTATGCGCTGTATAAGCCCATACCTATAGCCTATACAGACTCCCTATGCAAGCCTATACACTACATACACGGCCTATTGCAACTCCATATAGACGGGTAAACGGCGGTGGTAACCTTGACTCTCTTATGGACCCGTATGCTGGCCTATAGGCCCATATACCAGCCTATATGCATTGTATAGGCCTATACCTATAGCCCATATGGACTCCCTATGCAAGCCTATAGGCTCGCATGCCGGCCCATGGGCTCGTATGCCGGCCCACAAGCCCATATGCCAGCCCATATGCACTGTATAGGCCCATACCTATAGCCTATATAGACTCCCTATGCAAGCCTATAGGCTCGTATGCTGGACTATAGGCTCATATACCGGCCTATATGCGCTGTATAAGCCCATACCTATAGCCTATACAGACTCCCTATGCAAGCCTATACACTACATACACGGCCTATTGCAACTCCATATAGACGGGTAAACGGCGGTGGTAACCTTGACTCTCTTATGGACCCGTATGCTGGCCTATAGGCCCATATACCAGCCTATATGCATTGTATAGGCCTATACCTATAGCCCATATGGACTCCCTATGCAAGCCTATAGGCTCGCATGCCGGCCCATGGGCTCGTATGCCGGCCCACAAGCCCATATGCCAGCCCATATGCACTGTATAGGCCCATACCTATAGCCTATATAGACTCCCTATGCAAGCCTATAGGCTCGTATGCCGGCCCACAAGCCCATATGCCAGCCCATATGCACCATATAGACCCATACCTATAGCCTACATAGACTCCCCATGCAAGCCTATATACTATATGCACGGCCTATGGTAACTCCATATAGACGGGTAAACGGCGGTAGTAACTCGGACTCTCCGAGGAGAGAGGGTACTCCCTATATAACATACAGAACTAGATGAGGGTCTCAGAATGGCTGCAATAAATAGGTTTTTTTGCTATAACTTTTTCAAAAATTAATTTTTCCCGATTATTTTTTTTTGTGCAGTTGTACAAATGCGTGCTGCATGACCCAGTGTAATATCTCCGACCTAGCAAAATATTTCTTCGGACGAATTTCGAAAAAACTGAAACAAAAACCTGAAAGGAGGGTGAGTTACCCCCGCCGATGACCCGAGTACATAAAATCGCAGTTACATGGCCGATGGTGCAATACAGAACGCAGGCACGGCCTATGCTGGCATATAGGCTCCTATGCTACACTATAGGCGCATATGCACGCCTATATACGGCCCGTACGCACGGCCTATGCTGGTATATAGGCTCCTATGCTACACTATAGGCGCATATGCACGCCTATATACGGCCCGTACGCACGGCCTATGCTGGTATATAGGCTCCTATGCTGCACTATAGGCGCATATGCACGCCTATATACGGCCCGTACGCACGGCCTATGCTGGTATATAGGCTCCTATGCTACACTATAGGCGCCTATGCACGCCTATATACGGCCCGTACGCACGGCCTATGCTGGTATATAGGCTCCTATGCTACACTATAGGCGCCTATGCACGCCTATATACGGCCCGTACGCACGGCCTATGCTGGCATATAGGCTCCTATGCTACACTATAGGCGCATATGCACGCCTATATACGGCCCGTACGCACGGCCTATGCTGGCATATAGGCTCCTATGCTACACTATAGGCGCCTATGCACGCCTATATACGGCCCGTACGCACGGCCTATGCTGGTATATAGGCTCCTATGCTACACTATAGGCGCATATGCACGCCTATATACGGCCCGTACGCACGGCCTATGCTGGTATATAGGCTCCTATGCTACACTATAGGCGCATATGCACGCCTATATACGGCCCGTACGCACGGCCTATGCTGGCATATAGGCTCCTATGCTACACTATAGGCGCATATGCACGCCTATATACGGCCCGTACGCAGGGCCTATGCTGGTATATAGGCTCCTATGCTACACTATAGGCGCCTATGCACGCCTATATACGGCCCGTACGCACGGCCTATGCTGGTATATAGGCTCCTATGCTACACTATAGGCGCATATGCACGCCTATATACGGCCCGTACGCACGGCCTATGCTGGTATATAGGCTCCTATGCTACACTATAGGCGCATATGCACGCCTATATACGGCCCGTACGCACGGCCTATGCTGGTATATAGGCTCCTATGCTACACTATAGGCGCCTATGCACGCCTATATACGGCCCGTACGCACGGCCTATGCTGGCATATAGGCTCCTATGCTACACTATAGGCGCCTATGCACGCCTATATACGGCCCGTACGCACGGCCTATGCTGGCATATAGGCTCCTATGCTACACTATAGGCGCATATGCACGCCTATATACGGCCCGTACGCACGGCCTATGCTGGCATATAGGCTCCTATGCTACACTATAGGCGCCTATGCACGCCTATATACGGCCCGTACGCACGGCCTATGCTGGTATATAGGCTCCTATGCTACACTATAGGCGCATATGCACGCCTATATACGGCCCGTACGCACGGCCTATGCTGGTATATAGGCTCCTATGCTACACTATAGGCGCATATGCACGCCTATATACGGCCCGTACGCACGGCCTATGCTGGCATATAGGCTCCTATGCTACACTATAGGCGCATATGCACGCCTATATACGGCCCGTACGCAGGGCCTATG
>CANUEZ040000396.1:67500-80312 GCA_948099385.1 Fasciola hepatica
AGAGAACTCTTCCCAGAACTCTCGCCGACGTCTCCGAGGTCGATTGCGTTACCGCGCCAGGTGCAAACTGACCGAAGCCAGAATACACCAATCTCCGTGGGCAGGGTCGGGAATATTAACCCGATTCCCTTTCGCTACAGGGGGCTACCGTGCAACAGTACAATGGCAGCAATCCTGACAATGTCAGGCACCCCGTCTCTGCACCGATTTACCGGATCACTTAGGACCGCCTGACCCATGGCCAACTGCTGTTCCCATGGAACCCTTCTCCACCTCGGCCTTCAAGGTTCTCACTTGAATATTTGCTACTACCACCAAGATCTGCACCCGTGGCGGCTCCACTCAGGCTCACGCCCGAAGCTTCCCGCTCACCACGGCGACCCTCCTACTCGTCACAACAATTCCGCGCCTGAGTCATGTGGCTTGCCCTCACACCACACATTACCGACTCAGCTTGCAATGACGGTCCGGTATAGGTCCGACGCTCCAGCGCCATCCATTTTCAGGGCTGGTTGATTCGGCAGGTGAGTTGTTACACACTCCTTAGCGGATTCCAACTTCCATGGCCACCGTCCTGCTGTCTGGACCAACCAACACCTTTTGTGGTATCTCATGAGCGTCGTGTTAGGCACCTTAACCGAACGTTTGGTTCATCCCACAGCGCCAGTTCTGCTTACCAAAAATGGCCCACTTGGCACTCACATTCAACGCCCAGCTCCGTTTGAGCGAGTTAGGCTTCTCACCCATTTAAAGTTTGAGAATAGGTTGAGGACGTTTCGCCCCCAATGCCTCTAATCATTCGCTTTACCGGATAAAACTGTTTATATCACAGAATGCCAGCTATCCTGAGGGAAACTTCGGAGGGAACCAGCTACTAGATGGTTCGATTAGTCTTTCGCCCCTATACTCACGTTTGACGATCGATTTGCACGTCAGAATCGCTGCGGTCCTCCACCAGAGTTTCCTCTGGCTTCAACCTGCGCAAGCATAGTTCACCATCTTTCGGGTCTCAACATGTACGCTCATGCTCCGCCCCGACGATGAGCAAGCACGAGGCTGCCTCTACGCCATGGGACGGGCCGGTGATGCGCCTGCCGCTCGAAGCTTGGTAGTACCGCGCATGAGAAACGACAGGATCTCACCTCAGCCCAGACAAGCCGAGCCTTCACTTTCACTGCGCCTTTGGGTTTCGTAACGCCCAATGACTCGCGCACATGTTACTCTCCTTGGTCCGTGTTTCAAGACGGGTCAGGTGGATAGTCTACCACTACACCACAGACTGTGGGCCCTTTCAAAGTGCAACAAACGCAACCGCCGACCGAACGACACCGAGCCATCACCTGGCCTGCATTCACAAGCAACAAGGCAACCAGACCCAGAGCCGCCGGCGCGACAGGCACGCCCACACGCACAACAAGCCGCCGTCTCCGACGTACCGCACAGAACCGAAGCAGTCGGCTATTACACCCGAAGCACGATAAATCGCACAACGGGCTACCTGCCATCCCGACCTAGCAAGGACACAAGGACCCTACCAAGCCGGTTTAACCGCAACAGCCAGACAGCAACGTCGGTCGTGGTGAACACTCTGAGAAAGTGCACTGGCAAGCAGGTCCGTCAGTACCCGGGCGCACAACACCTGATGAGTGATTCGCGCATCCCCACCGAAGCGGGGACCTGCAGCTAAGCAGACCCGAGCACACAACCAATATGACCAAGCTCATGCCATACTCACCAGCTGAATCCTCAGAGCTTGCAGTTCAACTCCACCTGTTTACCTCTGAACGGTTTCACGCACTGTTTACTCTCTCTTCAAAGTACTTTTCAACTTTCCCTCACGGTACTTGTTCGCTATCGGACTCGTGCTAGTATTTAGCCTTGGATGGAGTTTACCACCCGCTTTGGGCTGCATTCACAAACAACCCGACTCCAAGGTCTGCTCAGGAAGATACTGGCCATTCTGAATCTCCACCCCCACGGGCCTTTCACCCTCATTGGGCCATGTCCGAGTAACCTTACTCATTATAGGACTTAGGGTGGAGCAGCATCTTCGCGAGCTAACCTGAACACCACATTGCCTAGGGGCCAAATGACCACAGGCTTCGGTGCTGGGCTTTTCCCTGTTCACTCGCCGTTACTAAGGGAATCCTGGTTAGTTTCTTTTCCTCCGCTTAGTGATATGCTTAAGTTCAGCGGGTAATCACGTCTGAACCGAGGTCAGGAAGACAGACCACGAAGGGTACCGTCGCTATATGAAAATAGCATCAGACACATGACCAAGTTCAGCATCAAACCAATGACAAAGTGACAGTGACGGAACGTGCCTGGTATGGAATTATCCCAGAAATCATAAGTGTGCCGACTAGGGGATCGCCAAACACACTGACAACTGAGTACCAACCCGATTATTAAACCACGATTCCGCCACTGCACCTCACCACGGCTTTCTGCCAAGACAAGGGTGCATCCGGATACATTAGGGAAACGCCATAGATCTGGCACCTCACATGATTACTCATAGAGGAGATCACGCCAGCTGGCAAAACCCAAGCCACGACTTTTTGGGCGTCGTGATAGTTTATAAGCCGACCCTCGGACAGGCGTGGCCACAGGCTAACCCATGGCCGCAATATGCGTTCAAGATGTCGATGTTCAAAGCAGTATGCAGTTTGCATTAATTCACACAGTTGGCTGCGCTCTTCATCGACACACGAGCCGAGTGATCCACCGTTCAGAGTTGTACGTATGGTCAAAGACCAGGTTATCAGTCCAACCCGGGATAGGCACCGCCGGGCGACGTACGTGCAGTCCAGCCACAAGGACCGGGTGCATGCGAGGGCAATGGCAAAGAATGGCAAGCCATTCAGTACCACTTTAACAGTGTAAATGTAGTAATGAAACAGTTCATAGGGCGGGAGCAGGGCCGTAGCCCAAATCTCCTCTTTAAGCCTAGCACTACCAATCGTGGCAGTACAACCCGTTCTCCTGGCTTGGACAAGCGCCCCGAGAGACGCAAGCATACCATCGGAGTATCATACAGGTAGGCACCCCATCAGTGTTCGGATATGCTGTGACCTCAATGAGCCAGGCATAGCCGTCCGCAAATTTTTATCGCATGACATGACGGTCACACGTGTATCGCTTGTGTGAGAGTAGATTTTCAGGTAATGATCCTTCCGCAGGTTCACCTACGGAAACCTTGTTACGACTTTTACTTCCTCTAAATGATCAAGTTTGGTCGTCTTCTCAGCACCGGTCGAGCGGCCGAAGCCACTACAATGGCACCAATCCGAGGACCTTGCTAAACCATTCAATCGGTAGTAGCGACGGGCGGTGTGTACAAAGGGCAGGGACGTAATCAGCGCAAGCTTATGACTTGCACTTACCAGGAATTCCTCGTTCACGGGGAACAATTGCAAGCCCCGATCCCAGTCACGACGGTTATGATACAGTTTACCCAACCTGCTCAGGCCAGGATTCCAAACTCGCTGAAACCGTCATTGTAGCGCACGTGCGGCCCCGGACATCTAAGGGCATCACAGACCTGTTATTGCTCAATTTCGTGCGACTGAATACCGCTTGTCCCTCTAAGAAGTAAGTACCTGCGCCGCACCCGCCGGTCAACGTAACCACTACCCCACGAGGAGGCAATGGACAACGCAACCTGCACGAGCACAGAGGACAGGCATACTATTTAGCAGGCCAGAGTCTCGTTCGTTATCGGAATTAACCAGACAAATCGCTCCACCAACTAAGAACGGCCATGCACCACCAACCACCGAATCAAGAAAGAGCTATCAATCTGTCAATCCTCACAGTGTCCGGGCCGGGTGAGTTTTCCCGTGTTGAGTCGAATTAAGCCGCAGGCTCCACTCCTGGTGGTGCCCTTCCGTCAATTCCTTTAAGTTTCAGCTTTGCAACCATACTTCCCCCGGAGCCCAAAGACTTAAGGGTTTCCCGGGGACTGCCCGTGGGGACACATAAAGAACCACCACGGATCGTCAGTTGGCATCGTTTATGGTCAGAACTAGGACGGTATCTGATCGTCTTCGAACCTCTGACTTTCGCTCAAGATCAATGAAAACATCCTTGGCAAATGCTTTCGCTGTAGTTTGTCTGGCGGCGATCCAAGAATTTCACCTCTAACACCGCCATACAAATGCCCCCGTCTGTCCCTCTTAACCATTACTTCGGATCCGAAAACCAACAAAATAGAACCGAAGTCCTATTCCATTATTCCATGCAAGAATTTTCAGGCACAAAGGCCTGCTTTGAGCACTCAAATTTGTTCAAAGTAAACGTGCTGTCCGCCTCCGACACCCGATTAAAGGCACCAAGAAGCATGCCAACAGACTAGCAGGCAAGCCCACCAGTCACGCTGACACCTGTAAACAGACACAGCAGAAAGGAAGCACAACCACGAGACCGACTCGCAAGCTCAACCCGGCAGTAACCAGGCCAGACCCACGAGCGACGGCATGTAGCCATGCGACCCAGATCCAACTACGAGCTTTTTAACTGCAACAACTTTAATATACGCTTCTGGAGCTGGAGTTACCGCGGCTGCTGGCACCAGACTTGCCCTCCAGTTGATCCTCGTTAAAGGATTTAAATTGTACTCATTCGAATTACGGAGCCTCTAGTGAGTCCCGTATCCGTATTTTTCGTCACTACCTCCCCGTGCCGGGATTGGGTAATTTGCGTGCCTGCTGCCTTCCTTGGAAGTGGTAGCCGTTTCTCAGGCTCCCTCTCCGGAATCGAACCCTGATTCCCCGTTACCCGTTAGCACCATGGTAGGCAGGTCACCTACCATCGAAAATTGATAGGGCAGACATTTGAAAGATCCGTCGCCGACACAAGGCCGACTGCGATCAGTGAAGTTATCCAGAGTCATCACAGAATGCAACAGGGACGACCGAAGCCGCCCCCGGTTGGTTCTGTTCTAATAAATCCACCCGTTCCCTCGCGGGTCAGGGCATAGTGGCATGTATTAGCTCTAGAATTACTACAGTTATCCATGTAGTATGTACGATCCAAGGAACCATAGCTGATTTAATGAGCCATTCGCGGTTTCACCGTTTAAAGGTATGTACTTAGACATGCATGGCTTAATCTCTGAGACAAGCATATGACTACTGGCAGGATCAACCAGATTATTCACAGTCCTCAACCCGTTCAGCCGAAGCCGTCGGGGCACAGGATCAAAATCAACGAGCTAGCCGCTGGACCGTGTCGCGGTTTCACGGAGCGTTAGCTTCACATGCGCACCACCACATGTTTTCACAGGAAGAGACGTTGCCCCGGGCGTCACATTCCCATTCATACAGCAGTTTCCTGCTAGCGAATATCGATCATGCACCACCAAAGCAACCTGCACCTGGTCGCCCGGCTTACAGGACAAGCCAATCGGATTAATCAGCTCAAGAGAGGCACGCCACACTCGAGAACGAATGACCAGCCCCGAAGAACCAGCCCTCCGCTAAGGAGCGAGCAGCCATCCCACTTCATATGCGAGGAAATTCACCCCACACCCAGTTACGAGCAACCGCGGCAGGGGCACGCCACCAAGGCGATATCCACCGGCACACGGAAACAGACGATCGCCGCACCAACCCAAGCCGTAGCCCGGGGTAGGTCAGTAAGAACACGGCAACATAGCAAGCTTCAGGATTGTCACCATCGAGCACGCAGGCCAGGGGCATCTATGCTACAATTAGGCCAAGCGACTGGATGTGACCGGTGGGCGTCACCCCACATATATCATGCAAAACTAGATGAGTTACAAACTGGATGATAAAAAATAACACTGAGATGAACTTGGAAAAAAATATGTGTGGACCTTTAGGCTCTATATAGACCAACGGGTCCATATAGAGTCAAATATATATGCGCATCATAGCCTATATGCACCATACAGGCCCATATCTATAGCCTATATAGACTCCCTATGCAAGCCTATAGGCTCGTATGCTGGACTATAGGCTCATATACCGGCCTGTATGCGCTGTATAAGCCCATACCTATAGCCTATACAGACTCCCTATGCAAGCCTATACACTACATACACGGCCTATTGCAACTCCATATAGACGGGTAAACGGCGGTGGTAACCTTGACTCTCTTATGGACCCGTATGCTGGCCTATAGGCCCATATACCAGCCTATATGCATTGTATAGGCCTATACCTATAGCCCATATGGACTCCCTATGCAAGCCTATAGGCTCGCATGCCGGCCCATGGGCTCGTATGCCGGCCCACAAGCCCATATGCCAGCCCATATGCACTGTATAGGCCCATACCTATAGCCTATATAGACTCCCTATGCAAGCCTATAGGCTCGTATGCTGGACTATAGGCTCATATACCGGCCTATATGCGCTGTATAAGCCCATACCTATAGCCTATACAGACTCCCTATGCAAGCCTATACACTACATACACGGCCTATTGCAACTCCATATAGACGGGTAAACGGCGGTGGTAACCTTGACTCTCTTATGGACCCGTATGCTGGCCTATAGGCCCATATACCAGCCTATATGCATTGTATAGGCCTATACCTATAGCCCATATGGACTCCCTATGCAAGCCTATAGGCTCGCATGCCGGCCCATGGGCTCGTATGCCGGCCCACAAGCCCATATGCCAGCCCATATGCACTGTATAGGCCCATACCTATAGCCTATATAGACTCCCTATGCAAGCCTATAGGCTCGTATGCCGGCCCACAAGCCCATATGCCAGCCCATATGCACCATATAGACCCATACCTATAGCCTACATAGACTCCCCATGCAAGCCTATATACTATATGCACGGCCTATGGTAACTCCATATAGACGGGTAAACGGCGGTAGTAACTCGGACTCTCCGAGGAGAGAGGGTACTCCCTATATAACATACAGAACTAGATGAGGGTCTCAGAATGGCTGCAATAAATAGGTTTTTTTGCTATAACTTTTTCAAAAATTAATTTTTCCCGATTATTTTTTTTTGTGCAGTTGTACAAATGCGTGCTGCATGACCCAGTGTAATATCTCCGACCTAGCAAAATATTTCTTCGGACGAATTTCGAAAAAACTGAAACAAAAACCTGAAAGGAGGGTGAGTTACCCCCGCCGATGACCCGAGTACATAAAATCGCAGTTACATGGCCGATGGTGCAATACAGAACGCAGGCACGGCCTATGCTGGCATATAGGCTCCTATGCTACACTATAGGCGCATATGCACGCCTATATACGGCCCGTACGCACGGCCTATGCTGGTATATAGGCTCCTATGCTACACTATAGGCGCATATGCACGCCTATATACGGCCCGTACGCACGGCCTATGCTGGTATATAGGCTCCTATGCTGCACTATAGGCGCATATGCACGCCTATATACGGCCCGTACGCACGGCCTATGCTGGTATATAGGCTCCTATGCTACACTATAGGCGCCTATGCACGCCTATATACGGCCCGTACGCACGGCCTATGCTGGTATATAGGCTCCTATGCTACACTATAGGCGCCTATGCACGCCTATATACGGCCCGTACGCACGGCCTATGCTGGCATATAGGCTCCTATGCTACACTATAGGCGCATATGCACGCCTATATACGGCCCGTACGCACGGCCTATGCTGGCATATAGGCTCCTATGCTACACTATAGGCGCCTATGCACGCCTATATACGGCCCGTACGCACGGCCTATGCTGGTATATAGGCTCCTATGCTACACTATAGGCGCATATGCACGCCTATATACGGCCCGTACGCACGGCCTATGCTGGTATATAGGCTCCTATGCTACACTATAGGCGCATATGCACGCCTATATACGGCCCGTACGCACGGCCTATGCTGGCATATAGGCTCCTATGCTACACTATAGGCGCATATGCACGCCTATATACGGCCCGTACGCAGGGCCTATGCTGGTATATAGGCTCCTATGCTACACTATAGGCGCCTATGCACGCCTATATACGGCCCGTACGCACGGCCTATGCTGGTATATAGGCTCCTATGCTACACTATAGGCGCATATGCACGCCTATATACGGCCCGTACGCACGGCCTATGCTGGTATATAGGCTCCTATGCTACACTATAGGCGCATATGCACGCCTATATACGGCCCGTACGCACGGCCTATGCTGGTATATAGGCTCCTATGCTACACTATAGGCGCCTATGCACGCCTATATACGGCCCGTACGCACGGCCTATGCTGGTATATAGGCTCCTATGCTACACTATAGGCGCCTATGCACGCCTATATACGGCCCGTACGCACGGCCTATGCTGGCATATAGGCTCCTATGCTACACTATAGGCGCATATGCACGCCTATATACGGCCCGTACGCACGGCCTATGCTGGCATATAGGCTCCTATGCTACACTATAGGCGCCTATGCACGCCTATATACGGCCCGTACGCACGGCCTATGCTGGTATATAGGCTCCTATGCTACACTATAGGCGCATATGCACGCCTATATACGGCCCGTACGCACGGCCTATGCTGGTATATAGGCTCCTATGCTACACTATAGGCGCATATGCACGCCTATATACGGCCCGTACGCACGGCCTATGCTGGCATATAGGCTCCTATGCTACACTATAGGCGCATATGCACGCCTATATACGGCCCGTACGCAGGGCCTATGCTGGTATATAGGCTCCTATGCTACACTATAGGCGCCTATGCACGCCTATATACGGCCCGTACGCACGGCCTATGCTGGTATATAGGCTCCTATGCTACACTATAGGCGCATATGCACGCCTATATACGGCCCGTACGCACGGCCTATGCTGGTATATAGGCTCCTATGCTACACTATAGGCGCCTATGCACGCCTATATACGGCCCGTACGCACGGCCTATGCTGGTATATAGGCTCCTATGCTACACTATAGGCGCCTATGCACGCCTATATACGGCCCGTACGCACGGCCTATGCTGGTATATAGGCTCCTATGCTGCACTATAGGCGCATATGCACGCCTATATACGGCCCGTACGCACGGCCTATGCTGGTATATAGGCTCCTATGCTGCACTATAGGCGCCTATGCACGCCTATATACGGCCCGTACGCACGGCCTATGCTGGTATATAGGCTCCTATGCTACACTATAGGCGCCTATGCACGCCTATATACGGCCCGTACGCACGGCCTATGCTGGTATATAGGCTCCTATGCTACACTATAGGCGCATATGCACGCCTATATACGGCCCGTACGCACGGCCTATGCTGGTATATAGGCTCCTATGCTACACTATAGGCGCATATGCACGCCTATATACGGCCCGTACGCACGGCCTATGCTGGTATATAGGCTCCTATGCTACACTATAGGCGCATATGCACGCCTATATACGGCCCGTACGCAGGGCCTATGCTGGTATATAGGCTCCTATGCTACACTATAGGCGCCTATGCACGCCTATATACGGCCCGTACGCACGGCCTATGCTGGTATATAGGCTCCTATGCTACACTATAGGCGCATATGCACGCCTATATACGGCCCGTACGCACGGCCTATGCTGGTATATAGGCTCCTATGCTACACTATAGGCGCATATGCACGCCTATATACGGCCCGTACGCACGGCCTATGCTGGTATATAGGCTCCTATGCTACACTATAGGCGCATATGCACGCCTATATACGGCCCGTACGCACGGCCTATGCTGGCATATAGGCTCCTATGCTACACTATAGGCGCATATGCACGCCTATATACGGCCCGTACGCAGGGCCTATGCTGGTATATAGGCTCCTATGCTACACTATAGGCGCCTATGCACGCCTATATACGGCCCGTACGCACGGCCTATGCTGGTATATAGGCTCCTATGCTACACTATAGGCGCATATGCACGCCTATATACGGCCCGTACGCACGGCCTATGCTGGTATATAGGCTCCTATGCTGCACTATAGGCGCATATGCACGCCTATATACGGCCCGTACGCACGGCCTATGCTGGTATATAGGCTCCTATGCTACACTATAGGCGCCTATGCACGCCTATATACGGCCCGTACGCACGGCCTATGCTGGTATATAGGCTCCTATGCTACACTATAGGCGCCTATGCACGCCTATATACGGCCCGTACGCACGGCCTATGCTGGTATATAGGCTCCTATGCTACACTATAGGCGCCTATGCACGCCTATATACGGCCCGTACGCACGGCCTATGCTGGTATATAGGCTCCTATGCTACACTATAGGCGCATATGCACGCCTATATACGGCCCGTACGCACGGCCTATGCTGGTATATAGGCTCCTATGCTGCACTATAGGCGCATATGCACGCCTATATACGGCCCGTACGCACGGCCTATGCTGGTATATAGGCTCCTATGCTACACTATAGGCGCCTATGCACGCCTATATACGGCCCGTACGCACGGCCTATGCTGGTATATAGGCTCCTATGCTACACTATAGGCGCCTATGCACGCCTATATACGGCCCGTACGCACGGCCTATGCTGGTATATAGGCTCCTATGCTACACTATAGGCGCATATGCACGCCTATATACGGCCCGTACGCACGGCCTATGCTGGTATATAGGCTCCTATGCTACACTATAGGCGCATATGCACGCCTATATACGGCCCGTACGCACGGCCTATGCTGGTATATAGGCTCCTATGCTGCACTATAGGCGCATATGCACGCCTATATACGGCCCGTACGCACGGCCTATGCTGGTATATAGGCTCCTATGCTACACTATAGGCGCCTATGCACGCCTATATACGGCCCGTACGCACGGCCTATGCTGGTATATAGGCTCCTATGCTACACTATAGGCGCCTATGCACGCCTATATACGGCCCGTACGCACGGCCTATGCTGGTATATAGGCTCCTATGCTACACTATAGGCGCCTATGCACGCCTATATACGGCCCGTACGCACGGCCTATGCTGGTATATAGGCTCCTATGCTGCACTATAGGCGCATATGCACGCCTATATACGGCCCGTACGCACGGCCTATGCTGGTATATAGGCTCCTATGCTACACTATAGGCGCCTATGCACGCCTATATACGGCCCGTACGCACGGCCTATGCTGGTATATAGGCTCCTATGCTACACTATAGGCGCCTATGCACGCCTATATACGGCCCGTACGCACGGCCTATGCTGGTATATAGGCTCCTATGCTACACTATAGGCGCATATGCACGCCTATATACGGCCCGTACGCACGGCCTATGCTGGCATATAGGCTCCTATGCTACACTATAGGCGCATATGCACGCCTATATACGGCCCGTACGCAGGGCCTATGCTGGTATATAGGCTCCTATGCTACACTATAGGCGCCTATGCACGCCTATATACGGCCCGTACGCACGGCCTATGCTGGTATATAGGCTCCTATGCTACACTATAGGCGCATATGCACGCCTATATACGGCCCGTACGCACGGCCTATGCTGGTATATAGGCTCCTATGCTACACTATAGGCGCATATGCACGCCTATATACGGCCCGTACGCACGGCCTATGCTGGTATATAGGCTCCTATGCTACACTATAGGCGCCTATGCACGCCTATATACGGCCCGTACGCACGGCCTATGCTGGTATATAGGCTCCTATGCTACACTATAGGCGCCTATGCACGCCTATATACGGCCCGTACGCACGGCCTATGCTGGCATATAGGCTCCTATGCTACACTATAGGCGCATATGCACGCCTATATACGGCCCGTACGCACGGCCTATGCTGGCATATAGGCTCCTATGCTACACTATAGGCGCCTATGCACGCCTATATACGGCCCGTACGCACGGCCTATGCTGGTATATAGGCTCCTATGCTACACTATAGGCGCATATGCACGCCTATATACGGCCCGTACGCACGGCCTATGCTGGTATATAGGCTCCTATGCTACACTATAGGCGCATATGCACGCCTATATACGGCCCGTACGCACGGCCTATGCTGGCATATAGGCTCCTATGCTACACTATAGGCGCATATGCACGCCTATATACGGCCCGTACGCAGGGCCTATGCTGGTATATAGGCTCCTATGCTACACTATAGGCGCCTATGCACGCCTATATACGGCCCGTACGCACGGCCTATGCTGGTATATAGGCTCCTATGCTACACTATAGGCGCATATGCACGCCTATATACGGCCCGTACGCACGGCCTATGCTGGTATATAGGCTCCTATGCTACACTATAGGCGCCTATGCACGCCTATATACGGCCCGTACGCACGGCCTATGCTGGTATATAGGCTCCTATGCTACACTATAGGCGCCTATGCACGCCTATATACGGCCCGTACGCACGGCCTATGCTGGTATATAGGCTCCTATGCTGCACTATAGGCGCATATGCACGCCTATATACGGCCCGTACGCACGGCCTATGCTGGTATATAGGCTCCTATGCTGCACTATAGGCGCCTATGCACGCCTATATACGGCCCGTACGCACGGCCTATGCTGGTATATAGGCTCCTATGCTACACTATAGGCGCCTATGCACGCCTATATACGGCCCGTACGCACGGCCTATGCTGGTATATAGGCTCCTATGCTACACTATAGGCGCATATGCACGCCTATATACGGCCCGTACGCACGGCCTATGCTGGTATATAGGCTCCTATGCTACACTATAGGCGCATATGCACGCCTATATACGGCCCGTACGCACGGCCTATGCTGGTATATAGGCTCCTATGCTACACTATAGGCGCATATGCACGCCTATATACGGCCCGTACGCAGGGCC
>CANUEZ040000397.1:0-79767 GCA_948099385.1 Fasciola hepatica
GAAACACATTGGCACAAGAGAAATTCCAGTAGGACCAACGGAAATGGGTGAAATGCGCAAACTGGCCTTAAACGGCGTCCTACGGAGCTGATTCTTTGTCCAGAGGATAATCACGGCCTGAGAAACACATTGGCACAAGAGAAATTCCAGTAGGACCAACGGAAATGGGTGAAATGCGCAAACTGGCCTTAAACGGCGTCCTACGGAGCTGATTCTTTGTCCAGAGGATAATCACGGCCTGAGAAACACATTGGCACAAGAGAAATTCCAGTAGGACCAACGGAAATGGGTGAAATGCGCAAACTGGCCTTAAACGGCGTCCTACGGAGCTGATTCTTTGTCCAGAGGATAATCACGGCCTGAGAAACACATTGGCACAAGAGAAATTCCAGTAGGACCAACGGAAATGGGTGAAATGCGCAAACTGGCCTTAAACGGCGTCCTACGGAGCTGATTCTTTGTCCAGAGGATAATCACGGCCTGAGAAACACATTGGCACAAGAGAAATTCCAGTAGGACCAACGGAAATGGGTGAAATGCGCAAACTGGCCTTAAACGGCGTCCTACGGAGCTGATTCTTTGTCCAGAGGATAATCACGGCCTGAGAAACACATTGGCACAAGAGAAATTCCAGTAGGACCAACGGAAATGGGTGAAATGCGCAAACTGGCCTTAAACGGCGTCCTACGGAGCTGATTCTTTGTCCAGAGGATAATCACGGCCTGAGAAACACATTGGCACAAGAGAAATTCCAGTAGGACCAACGGAAATGGGTGAAATGCGCAAACTGGCCTTAAACGGCGTCCTACGGAGCTGATTCTTTGTCCAGAGGATAATCACGGCCTGAGAAACACATTGGCACAAGAGAAATTCCAGTAGGACCAACGGAAATGGGTGAAATGCGCAAACTGGCCTTAAACGGCGTCCTACGGAGCTGATTCTTTGTCCAGAGGATAATCACGGCCTGAGAAACACATTGGCACAAGAGAAATTCCAGTAGGACCAACGGAAATGGGTGAAATGCGCAAACTGGCCTTAAACGGCGTCCTACGGAGCTGATTCTTTGTCCAGAGGATAATCACGGCCTGAGAAACACATTGGCACAAGAGAAATTCCAGTAGGACCAACGGAAATGGGTGAAATGCGCAAACTGGCCTTAAACGGCGTCCTACGGAGCTGATTCTTTGTCCAGAGGATAATCACGGCCTGAGAAACACATTGGCACAAGAGAAATTCCAGTAGGACCAACGGAAATGGGTGAAATGCGCAAACTGGCCTTAAACGGCGTCCTACGGAGCTGATTCTTTGTCCAGAGGATAATCACGGCCTGAGAAACACATTGGCACAAGAGAAATTCCAGTAGGACCAACGGAAATGGGTGAAATGCGCAAACTGGCCTTAAACGGCGTCCTACGGAGCTGATTCTTTGTCCAGAGGATAATCACGGCCTGAGAAACACATTGGCACAAGAGAAATTCCAGTAGGACCAACGGAAATGGGTGAAATGCGCAAACTGGCCTTAAACGGCGTCCTACGGAGCTGATTCTTTGTCCAGAGGATAATCACGGCCTGAGAAACACATTGGCACAAGAGAAATTCCAGTAGGACCAACGGAAATGGGTGAAATGCGCAAACTGGCCTTAAACGGCGTCCTACGGAGCTGATTCTTTGTCCAGAGGATAATCACGGCCTGAGAAACACATTGGCACAAGAGAAATTCCAGTAGGACCAACGGAAATGGGTGAAATGCGCAAACTGGCCTTAAACGGCGTCCTACGGAGCTGATTCTTTGTCCAGAGGATAATCACGGCCTGAGAAACACATTGGCACAAGAGAAATTCCAGTAGGACCAACGGAAATGGGTGAAATGCGCAAACTGGCCTTAAACGGCGTCCTACGGAGCTGATTCTTTGTCCAGAGGATAATCACGGCCTGAGAAACACATTGGCACAAGAGAAATTCCAGTAGGACCAACGGAAATGGGTGAAATGCGCAAACTGGCCTTAAACGGCGTCCTACGGAGCTGATTCTTTGTCCAGAGGATAATCACGGCCTGAGAAACACATTGGCACAAGAGAAATTCCAGTAGGACCAACGGAAATGGGTGAAATGCGCAAACTGGCCTTAAACGGCGTCCTACGGAGCTGATTCTTTGTCCAGAGGATAATCACGGCCTGAGAAACACATTGGCACAAGAGAAATTCCAGTAGGACCAACGGAAATGGGTGAAATGCGCAAACTGGCCTTAAACGGCGTCCTACGGAGCTGATTCTTTGTCCAGAGGATAATCACGGCCTGAGAAACACATTGGCACAAGAGAAATTCCAGTAGGACCAACGGAAATGGGTGAAATGCGCAAACTGGCCTTAAACGGCGTCCTACGGAGCTGATTCTTTGTCCAGAGGATAATCACGGCCTGAGAAACACATTGGCACAAGAGAAATTCCAGTAGGACCAACGGAAATGGGTGAAATGCGCAAACTGGCCTTAAACGGCGTCCTACGGAGCTGATTCTTTGTCCAGAGGATAATCACGGCCTGAGAAACACATTGGCACAAGAGAAATTCCAGTAGGACCAACGGAAATGGGTGAAATGCGCAAACTGGCCTTAAACGGCGTCCTACGGAGCTGATTCTTTGTCCAGAGGATAATCACGGCCTGAGAAACACATTGGCACAAGAGAAATTCCAGTAGGACCAACGGAAATGGGTGAAATGCGCAAACTGGCCTTAAACGGCGTCCTACGGAGCTGATTCTTTGTCCAGAGGATAATCACGGCCTGAGAAACACATTGGCACAAGAGAAATTCCAGTAGGACCAACGGAAATGGGTGAAATGCGCAAACTGGCCTTAAACGGCGTCCTACGGAGCTGATTCTTTGTCCAGAGGATAATCACGGCCTGAGAAACACATTGGCACAAGAGAAATTCCAGTAGGACCAACGGAAATGGGTGAAATGCGCAAACTGGCCTTAAACGGCGTCCTACGGAGCTGATTCTTTGTCCAGAGGATAATCACGGCCTGAGAAACACATTGGCACAAGAGAAATTCCAGTAGGACCAACGGAAATGGGTGAAATGCGCAAACTGGCCTTAAACGGCGTCCTACGGAGCTGATTCTTTGTCCAGAGGATAATCACGGCCTGAGAAACACATTGGCACAAGAGAAATTCCAGTAGGACCAACGGAAATGGGTGAAATGCGCAAACTGGCCTTAAACGGCGTCCTACGGAGCTGATTCTTTGTCCAGAGGATAATCACGGCCTGAGAAACACATTGGCACAAGAGAAATTCCAGTAGGACCAACGGAAATGGGTGAAATGCGCAAACTGGCCTTAAACGGCGTCCTACGGAGCTGATTCTTTGTCCAGAGGATAATCACGGCCTGAGAAACACATTGGCACAAGAGAAATTCCAGTAGGACCAACGGAAATGGGTGAAATGCGCAAACTGGCCTTAAACGGCGTCCTACGGAGCTGATTCTTTGTCCAGAGGATAATCACGGCCTGAGAAACACATTGGCACAAGAGAAATTCCAGTAGGACCAACGGAAATGGGTGAAATGCGCAAACTGGCCTTAAACGGCGTCCTACGGAGCTGATTCTTTGTCCAGAGGATAATCACGGCCTGAGAAACACATTGGCACAAGAGAAATTCCAGTAGGACCAACGGAAATGGGTGAAATGCGCAAACTGGCCTTAAACGGCGTCCTACGGAGCTGATTCTTTGTCCAGAGGATAATCACGGCCTGAGAAACACATTGGCACAAGAGAAATTCCAGTAGGACCAACGGAAATGGGTGAAATGCGCAAACTGGCCTTAAACGGCGTCCTACGGAGCTGATTCTTTGTCCAGAGGATAATCACGGCCTGAGAAACACATTGGCACAAGAGAAATTCCAGTAGGACCAACGGAAATGGGTGAAATGCGCAAACTGGCCTTAAACGGCGTCCTACGGAGCTGATTCTTTGTCCAGAGGATAATCACGGCCTGAGAAACACATTGGCACAAGAGAAATTCCAGTAGGACCAACGGAAATGGGTGAAATGCGCAAACTGGCCTTAAACGGCGTCCTACGGAGCTGATTCTTTGTCCAGAGGATAATCACGGCCTGAGAAACACATTGGCACAAGAGAAATTCCAGTAGGACCAACGGAAATGGGTGAAATGCGCAAACTGGCCTTAAACGGCGTCCTACGGAGCTGATTCTTTGTCCAGAGGATAATCACGGCCTGAGAAACACATTGGCACAAGAGAAATTCCAGTAGGACCAACGGAAATGGGTGAAATGCGCAAACTGGCCTTAAACGGCGTCCTACGGAGCTGATTCTTTGTCCAGAGGATAATCACGGCCTGAGAAACACATTGGCACAAGAGAAATTCCAGTAGGACCAACGGAAATGGGTGAAATGCGCAAACTGGCCTTAAACGGCGTCCTACGGAGCTGATTCTTTGTCCAGAGGATAATCACGGCCTGAGAAACACATTGGCACAAGAGAAATTCCAGTAGGACCAACGGAAATGGGTGAAATGCGCAAACTGGCCTTAAACGGCGTCCTACGGAGCTGATTCTTTGTCCAGAGGATAATCACGGCCTGAGAAACACATTGGCACAAGAGAAATTCCAGTAGGACCAACGGAAATGGGTGAAATGCGCAAACTGGCCTTAAACGGCGTCCTACGGAGCTGATTCTTTGTCCAGAGGATAATCACGGCCTGAGAAACACATTGGCACAAGAGAAATTCCAGTAGGACCAACGGAAATGGGTGAAATGCGCAAACTGGCCTTAAACGGCGTCCTACGGAGCTGATTCTTTGTCCAGAGGATAATCACGGCCTGAGAAACACATTGGCACAAGAGAAATTCCAGTAGGACCAACGGAAATGGGTGAAATGCGCAAACTGGCCTTAAACGGCGTCCTACGGAGCTGATTCTTTGTCCAGAGGATAATCACGGCCTGAGAAACACATTGGCACAAGAGAAATTCCAGTAGGACCAACGGAAATGGGTGAAATGCGCAAACTGGCCTTAAACGGCGTCCTACGGAGCTGATTCTTTGTCCAGAGGATAATCACGGCCTGAGAAACACATTGGCACAAGAGAAATTCCAGTAGGACCAACGGAAATGGGTGAAATGCGCAAACTGGCCTTAAACGGCGTCCTACGGAGCTGATTCTTTGTCCAGAGGATAATCACGGCCTGAGAAACACATTGGCACAAGAGAAATTCCAGTAGGACCAACGGAAATGGGTGAAATGCGCAAACTGGCCTTAAACGGCGTCCTACGGAGCTGATTCTTTGTCCAGAGGATAATCACGGCCTGAGAAACACATTGGCACAAGAGAAATTCCAGTAGGACCAACGGAAATGGGTGAAATGCGCAAACTGGCCTTAAACGGCGTCCTACGGAGCTGATTCTTTGTCCAGAGGATAATCACGGCCTGAGAAACACATTGGCACAAGAGAAATTCCAGTAGGACCAACGGAAATGGGTGAAATGCGCAAACTGGCCTTAAACGGCGTCCTACGGAGCTGATTCTTTGTCCAGAGGATAATCACGGCCTGAGAAACACATTGGCACAAGAGAAATTCCAGTAGGACCAACGGAAATGGGTGAAATGCGCAAACTGGCCTTAAACGGCGTCCTACGGAGCTGATTCTTTGTCCAGAGGATAATCACGGCCTGAGAAACACATTGGCACAAGAGAAATTCCAGTAGGACCAACGGAAATGGGTGAAATGCGCAAACTGGCCTTAAACGGCGTCCTACGGAGCTGATTCTTTGTCCAGAGGATAATCACGGCCTGAGAAACACATTGGCACAAGAGAAATTCCAGTAGGACCAACGGAAATGGGTGAAATGCGCAAACTGGCCTTAAACGGCGTCCTACGGAGCTGATTCTTTGTCCAGAGGATAATCACGGCCTGAGAAACACATTGGCACAAGAGAAATTCCAGTAGGACCAACGGAAATGGGTGAAATGCGCAAACTGGCCTTAAACGGCGTCCTACGGAGCTGATTCTTTGTCCAGAGGATAATCACGGCCTGAGAAACACATTGGCACAAGAGAAATTCCAGTAGGACCAACGGAAATGGGTGAAATGCGCAAACTGGCCTTAAACGGCGTCCTACGGAGCTGATTCTTTGTCCAGAGGATAATCACGGCCTGAGAAACACATTGGCACAAGAGAAATTCCAGTAGGACCAACGGAAATGGGTGAAATGCGCAAACTGGCCTTAAACGGCGTCCTACGGAGCTGATTCTTTGTCCAGAGGATAATCACGGCCTGAGAAACACATTGGCACAAGAGAAATTCCAGTAGGACCAACGGAAATGGGTGAAATGCGCAAACTGGCCTTAAACGGCGTCCTACGGAGCTGATTCTTTGTCCAGAGGATAATCACGGCCTGAGAAACACATTGGCACAAGAGAAATTCCAGTAGGACCAACGGAAATGGGTGAAATGCGCAAACTGGCCTTAAACGGCGTCCTACGGAGCTGATTCTTTGTCCAGAGGATAATCACGGCCTGAGAAACACATTGGCACAAGAGAAATTCCAGTAGGACCAACGGAAATGGGTGAAATGCGCAAACTGGCCTTAAACGGCGTCCTACGGAGCTGATTCTTTGTCCAGAGGATAATCACGGCCTGAGAAACACATTGGCACAAGAGAAATTCCAGTAGGACCAACGGAAATGGGTGAAATGCGCAAACTGGCCTTAAACGGCGTCCTACGGAGCTGATTCTTTGTCCAGAGGATAATCACGGCCTGAGAAACACATTGGCACAAGAGAAATTCCAGTAGGACCAACGGAAATGGGTGAAATGCGCAAACTGGCCTTAAACGGCGTCCTACGGAGCTGATTCTTTGTCCAGAGGATAATCACGGCCTGAGAAACACATTGGCACAAGAGAAATTCCAGTAGGACCAACGGAAATGGGTGAAATGCGCAAACTGGCCTTAAACGGCGTCCTACGGAGCTGATTCTTTGTCCAGAGGATAATCACGGCCTGAGAAACACATTGGCACAAGAGAAATTCCAGTAGGACCAACGGAAATGGGTGAAATGCGCAAACTGGCCTTAAACGGCGTCCTACGGAGCTGATTCTTTGTCCAGAGGATAATCACGGCCTGAGAAACACATTGGCACAAGAGAAATTCCAGTAGGACCAACGGAAATGGGTGAAATGCGCAAACTGGCCTTAAACGGCGTCCTACGGAGCTGATTCTTTGTCCAGAGGATAATCACGGCCTGAGAAACACATTGGCACAAGAGAAATTCCAGTAGGACCAACGGAAATGGGTGAAATGCGCAAACTGGCCTTAAACGGCGTCCTACGGAGCTGATTCTTTGTCCAGAGGATAATCACGGCCTGAGAAACACATTGGCACAAGAGAAATTCCAGTAGGACCAACGGAAATGGGTGAAATGCGCAAACTGGCCTTAAACGGCGTCCTACGGAGCTGATTCTTTGTCCAGAGGATAATCACGGCCTGAGAAACACATTGGCACAAGAGAAATTCCAGTAGGACCAACGGAAATGGGTGAAATGCGCAAACTGGCCTTAAACGGCGTCCTACGGAGCTGATTCTTTGTCCAGAGGATAATCACGGCCTGAGAAACACATTGGCACAAGAGAAATTCCAGTAGGACCAACGGAAATGGGTGAAATGCGCAAACTGGCCTTAAACGGCGTCCTACGGAGCTGATTCTTTGTCCAGAGGATAATCACGGCCTGAGAAACACATTGGCACAAGAGAAATTCCAGTAGGACCAACGGAAATGGGTGAAATGCGCAAACTGGCCTTAAACGGCGTCCTACGGAGCTGATTCTTTGTCCAGAGGATAATCACGGCCTGAGAAACACATTGGCACAAGAGAAATTCCAGTAGGACCAACGGAAATGGGTGAAATGCGCAAACTGGCCTTAAACGGCGTCCTACGGAGCTGATTCTTTGTCCAGAGGATAATCACGGCCTGAGAAACACATTGGCACAAGAGAAATTCCAGTAGGACCAACGGAAATGGGTGAAATGCGCAAACTGGCCTTAAACGGCGTCCTACGGAGCTGATTCTTTGTCCAGAGGATAATCACGGCCTGAGAAACACATTGGCACAAGAGAAATTCCAGTAGGACCAACGGAAATGGGTGAAATGCGCAAACTGGCCTTAAACGGCGTCCTACGGAGCTGATTCTTTGTCCAGAGGATAATCACGGCCTGAGAAACACATTGGCACAAGAGAAATTCCAGTAGGACCAACGGAAATGGGTGAAATGCGCAAACTGGCCTTAAACGGCGTCCTACGGAGCTGATTCTTTGTCCAGAGGATAATCACGGCCTGAGAAACACATTGGCACAAGAGAAATTCCAGTAGGACCAACGGAAATGGGTGAAATGCGCAAACTGGCCTTAAACGGCGTCCTACGGAGCTGATTCTTTGTCCAGAGGATAATCACGGCCTGAGAAACACATTGGCACAAGAGAAATTCCAGTAGGACCAACGGAAATGGGTGAAATGCGCAAACTGGCCTTAAACGGCGTCCTACGGAGCTGATTCTTTGTCCAGAGGATAATCACGGCCTGAGAAACACACTGGCACAAGAGAAATTCCAGTAGGACCAACGGAAATGGGTGAAATGCGCAAACTGGCCTTAAACGGCGTCCTACGGAGCTGATTCTTTGTCCAGAGGATAATCACGGCCTGAGAAACACATTGGCACAAGAGAAATTCCAGTAGGACCAACGGAAATGGGTGAAATGCGCAAACTGGCCTTAAACGGCGTCCTACGGAGCTGATTCTTTGTCCAGAGGATAATCACGGCCTGAGAAACACATTGGCACAAGAGAAATTCCAGTAGGACCAACGGAAATGGGTGAAATGCGCAAACTGGCCTTAAACGGCGTCCTACGGAGCTGATTCTTTGTCCAGAGGATAATCACGGCCTGAGAAACACATTGGCACAAGAGAAATTCCAGTAGGACCAACGGAAATGGGTGAAATGCGCAAACTGGCCTTAAACGGCGTCCTACGGAGCTGATTCTTTGTCCAGAGGATAATCACGGCCTGAGAAACACATTGGCACAAGAGAAATTCCAGTAGGACCAACGGAAATGGGTGAAATGCGCAAACTGGCCTTAAACGGCGTCCTACGGAGCTGATTCTTTGTCCAGAGGATAATCACGGCCTGAGAAACACATTGGCACAAGAGAAATTCCAGTAGGACCAACGGAAATGGGTGAAATGCGCAAACTGGCCTTAAACGGCGTCCTACGGAGCTGATTCTTTGTCCAGAGGATAATCACGGCCTGAGAAACACATTGGCACAAGAGAAATTCCAGTAGGACCAACGGAAATGGGTGAAATGCGCAAACTGGCCTTAAACGGCGTCCTACGGAGCTGATTCTTTGTCCAGAGGATAATCACGGCCTGAGAAACACATTGGCACAAGAGAAATTCCAGTAGGACCAACGGAAATGGGTGAAATGCGCAAACTGGCCTTAAACGGCGTCCTACGGAGCTGATTCTTTGTCCAGAGGATAATCACGGCCTGAGAAACACATTGGCACAAGAGAAATTCCAGTAGGACCAACGGAAATGGGTGAAATGCGCAAACTGGCCTTAAACGGCGTCCTACGGAGCTGATTCTTTGTCCAGAGGATAATCACGGCCTGAGAAACACATTGGCACAAGAGAAATTCCAGTAGGACCAACGGAAATGGGTGAAATGCGCAAACTGGCCTTAAACGGCGTCCTACGGAGCTGATTCTTTGTCCAGAGGATAATCACGGCCTGAGAAACACATTGGCACAAGAGAAATTCCAGTAGGACCAACGGAAATGGGTGAAATGCGCAAACTGGCCTTAAACGGCGTCCTACGGAGCTGATTCTTTGTCCAGAGGATAATCACGGCCTGAGAAACACATTGGCACAAGAGAAATTCCAGTAGGACCAACGGAAATGGGTGAAATGCGCAAACTGGCCTTAAACGGCGTCCTACGGAGCTGATTCTTTGTCCAGAGGATAATCACGGCCTGAGAAACACATTGGCACAAGAGAAATTCCAGTAGGACCAACGGAAATGGGTGAAATGCGCAAACTGGCCTTAAACGGCGTCCTACGGAGCTGATTCTTTGTCCAGAGGATAATCACGGCCTGAGAAACACATTGGCACAAGAGAAATTCCAGTAGGACCAACGGAAATGGGTGAAATGCGCAAACTGGCCTTAAACGGCGTCCTACGGAGCTGATTCTTTGTCCAGAGGATAATCACGGCCTGAGAAACACATTGGCACAAGAGAAATTCCAGTAGGACCAACGGAAATGGGTGAAATGCGCAAACTGGCCTTAAACGGCGTCCTACGGAGCTGATTCTTTGTCCAGAGGATAATCACGGCCTGAGAAACACATTGGCACAAGAGAAATTCCAGTAGGACCAACGGAAATGGGTGAAATGCGCAAACTGGCCTTAAACGGCGTCCTACGGAGCTGATTCTTTGTCCAGAGGATAATCACGGCCTGAGAAACACATTGGCACAAGAGAAATTCCAGTAGGACCAACGGAAATGGGTGAAATGCGCAAACTGGCCTTAAACGGCGTCCTACGGAGCTGATTCTTTGTCCAGAGGATAATCACGGCCTGAGAAACACATTGGCACAAGAGAAATTCCAGTAGGACCAACGGAAATGGGTGAAATGCGCAAACTGGCCTTAAACGGCGTCCTACGGAGCTGATTCTTTGTCCAGAGGATAATCACGGCCTGAGAAACACATTGGCACAAGAGAAATTCCAGTAGGACCAACGGAAATGGGTGAAATGCGCAAACTGGCCTTAAACGGCGTCCTACGGAGCTGATTCTTTGTCCAGAGGATAATCACGGCCTGAGAAACACATTGGCACAAGAGAAATTCCAGTAGGACCAACGGAAATGGGTGAAATGCGCAAACTGGCCTTAAACGGCGTCCTACGGAGCTGATTCTTTGTCCAGAGGATAATCACGGCCTGAGAAACACATTGGCACAAGAGAAATTCCAGTAGGACCAACGGAAATGGGTGAAATGCGCAAACTGGCCTTAAACGGCGTCCTACGGAGCTGATTCTTTGTCCAGAGGATAATCACGGCCTGAGAAACACATTGGCACAAGAGAAATTCCAGTAGGACCAACGGAAATGGGTGAAATGCGCAAACTGGCCTTAAACGGCGTCCTACGGAGCTGATTCTTTGTCCAGAGGATAATCACGGCCTGAGAAACACATTGGCACAAGAGAAATTCCAGTAGGACCAACGGAAATGGGTGAAATGCGCAAACTGGCCTTAAACGGCGTCCTACGGAGCTGATTCTTTGTCCAGAGGATAATCACGGCCTGAGAAACACATTGGCACAAGAGAAATTCCAGTAGGACCAACGGAAATGGGTGAAATGCGCAAACTGGCCTTAAACGGCGTCCTACGGAGCTGATTCTTTGTCCAGAGGATAATCACGGCCTGAGAAACACATTGGCACAAGAGAAATTCCAGTAGGACCAACGGAAATGGGTGAAATGCGCAAACTGGCCTTAAACGGCGTCCTACGGAGCTGATTCTTTGTCCAGAGGATAATCACGGCCTGAGAAACACATTGGCACAAGAGAAATTCCAGTAGGACCAACGGAAATGGGTGAAATGCGCAAACTGGCCTTAAACGGCGTCCTACGGAGCTGATTCTTTGTCCAGAGGATAATCACGGCCTGAGAAACACATTGGCACAAGAGAAATTCCAGTAGGACCAACGGAAATGGGTGAAATGCGCAAACTGGCCTTAAACGGCGTCCTACGGAGCTGATTCTTTGTCCAGAGGATAATCACGGCCTGAGAAACACATTGGCACAAGAGAAATTCCAGTAGGACCAACGGAAATGGGTGAAATGCGCAAACTGGCCTTAAACGGCGTCCTACGGAGCTGATTCTTTGTCCAGAGGATAATCACGGCCTGAGAAACACATTGGCACAAGAGAAATTCCAGTAGGACCAACGGAAATGGGTGAAATGCGCAAACTGGCCTTAAACGGCGTCCTACGGAGCTGATTCTTTGTCCAGAGGATAATCACGGCCTGAGAAACACATTGGCACAAGAGAAATTCCAGTAGGACCAACGGAAATGGGTGAAATGCGCAAACTGGCCTTAAACGGCGTCCTACGGAGCTGATTCTTTGTCCAGAGGATAATCACGGCCTGAGAAACACATTGGCACAAGAGAAATTCCAGTAGGACCAACGGAAATGGGTGAAATGCGCAAACTGGCCTTAAACGGCGTCCTACGGAGCTGATTCTTTGTCCAGAGGATAATCACGGCCTGAGAAACACATTGGCACAAGAGAAATTCCAGTAGGACCAACGGAAATGGGTGAAATGCGCAAACTGGCCTTAAACGGCGTCCTACGGAGCTGATTCTTTGTCCAGAGGATAATCACGGCCTGAGAAACACATTGGCACAAGAGAAATTCCAGTAGGACCAACGGAAATGGGTGAAATGCGCAAACTGGCCTTAAACGGCGTCCTACGGAGCTGATTCTTTGTCCAGAGGATAATCACGGCCTGAGAAACACATTGGCACAAGAGAAATTCCAGTAGGACCAACGGAAATGGGTGAAATGCGCAAACTGGCCTTAAACGGCGTCCTACGGAGCTGATTCTTTGTCCAGAGGATAATCACGGCCTGAGAAACACATTGGCACAAGAGAAATTCCAGTAGGACCAACGGAAATGGGTGAAATGCGCAAACTGGCCTTAAACGGCGTCCTACGGAGCTGATTCTTTGTCCAGAGGATAATCACGGCCTGAGAAACACATTGGCACAAGAGAAATTCCAGTAGGACCAACGGAAATGGGTGAAATGCGCAAACTGGCCTTAAACGGCGTCCTACGGAGCTGATTCTTTGTCCAGAGGATAATCACGGCCTGAGAAACACATTGGCACAAGAGAAATTCCAGTAGGACCAACGGAAATGGGTGAAATGCGCAAACTGGCCTTAAACGGCGTCCTACGGAGCTGATTCTTTGTCCAGAGGATAATCACGGCCTGAGAAACACATTGGCACAAGAGAAATTCCAGTAGGACCAACGGAAATGGGTGAAATGCGCAAACTGGCCTTAAACGGCGTCCTACGGAGCTGATTCTTTGTCCAGAGGATAATCACGGCCTGAGAAACACATTGGCACAAGAGAAATTCCAGTAGGACCAACGGAAATGGGTGAAATGCGCAAACTGGCCTTAAACGGCGTCCTACGGAGCTGATTCTTTGTCCAGAGGATAATCACGGCCTGAGAAACACATTGGCACAAGAGAAATTCCAGTAGGACCAACGGAAATGGGTGAAATGCGCAAACTGGCCTTAAACGGCGTCCTACGGAGCTGATTCTTTGTCCAGAGGATAATCACGGCCTGAGAAACACATTGGCACAAGAGAAATTCCAGTAGGACCAACGGAAATGGGTGAAATGCGCAAACTGGCCTTAAACGGCGTCCTACGGAGCTGATTCTTTGTCCAGAGGATAATCACGGCCTGAGAAACACATTGGCACAAGAGAAATTCCAGTAGGACCAACGGAAATGGGTGAAATGCGCAAACTGGCCTTAAACGGCGTCCTACGGAGCTGATTCTTTGTCCAGAGGATAATCACGGCCTGAGAAACACATTGGCACAAGAGAAATTCCAGTAGGACCAACGGAAATGGGTGAAATGCGCAAACTGGCCTTAAACGGCGTCCTACGGAGCTGATTCTTTGTCCAGAGGATAATCACGGCCTGAGAAACACATTGGCACAAGAGAAATTCCAGTAGGACCAACGGAAATGGGTGAAATGCGCAAACTGGCCTTAAACGGCGTCCTACGGAGCTGATTCTTTGTCCAGAGGATAATCACGGCCTGAGAAACACACTGGCACAAGAGAAATTCCAGTAGGACCAACGGAAATGGGTGAAATGCGCAAACTGGCCTTAAACGGCGTCCTACGGAGCTGATTCTTTGTCCAGAGGATAATCACGGCCTGAGAAACACATTGGCACAAGAGAAATTCCAGTAGGACCAACGGAAATGGGTGAAATGCGCAAACTGGCCTTAAACGGCGTCCTACGGAGCTGATTCTTTGTCCAGAGGATAATCACGGCCTGAGAAACACATTGGCACAAGAGAAATTCCAGTAGGACCAACGGAAATGGGTGAAATGCGCAAACTGGCCTTAAACGGCGTCCTACGGAGCTGATTCTTTGTCCAGAGGATAATCACGGCCTGAGAAACACATTGGCACAAGAGAAATTCCAGTAGGACCAACGGAAATGGGTGAAATGCGCAAACTGGCCTTAAACGGCGTCCTACGGAGCTGATTCTTTGTCCAGAGGATAATCACGGCCTGAGAAACACATTGGCACAAGAGAAATTCCAGTAGGACCAACGGAAATGGGTGAAATGCGCAAACTGGCCTTAAACGGCGTCCTACGGAGCTGATTCTTTGTCCAGAGGATAATCACGGCCTGAGAAACACATTGGCACAAGAGAAATTCCAGTAGGACCAACGGAAATGGGTGAAATGCGCAAACTGGCCTTAAACGGCGTCCTACGGAGCTGATTCTTTGTCCAGAGGATAATCACGGCCTGAGAAACACATTGGCACAAGAGAAATTCCAGTAGGACCAACGGAAATGGGTGAAATGCGCAAACTGGCCTTAAACGGCGTCCTACGGAGCTGATTCTTTGTCCAGAGGATAATCACGGCCTGAGAAACACACTGGCACAAGAGAAATTCCAGTAGGACCAACGGAAATGGGTGAAATGCGCAAACTGGCCTTAAACGGCGTCCTACGGAGCTGATTCTTTGTCCAGAGGATAATCACGGCCTGAGAAACACATTGGCACAAGAGAAATTCCAGTAGGACCAACGGAAATGGGTGAAATGCGCAAACTGGCCTTAAACGGCGTCCTACGGAGCTGATTCTTTGTCCAGAGGATAATCACGGCCTGAGAAACACATTGGCACAAGAGAAATTCCAGTAGGACCAACGGAAATGGGTGAAATGCGCAAACTGGCCTTAAACGGCGTCCTACGGAGCTGATTCTTTGTCCAGAGGATAATCACGGCCTGAGAAACACATTGGCACAAGAGAAATTCCAGTAGGACCAACGGAAATGGGTGAAATGCGCAAACTGGCCTTAAACGGCGTCCTACGGAGCTGATTCTTTGTCCAGAGGATAATCACGGCCTGAGAAACACATTGGCACAAGAGAAATTCCAGTAGGACCAACGGAAATGGGTGAAATGCGCAAACTGGCCTTAAACGGCGTCCTACGGAGCTGATTCTTTGTCCAGAGGATAATCACGGCCTGAGAAACACATTGGCACAAGAGAAATTCCAGTAGGACCAACGGAAATGGGTGAAATGCGCAAACTGGCCTTAAACGGCGTCCTACGGAGCTGATTCTTTGTCCAGAGGATAATCACGGCCTGAGAAACACATTGGCACAAGAGAAATTCCAGTAGGACCAACGGAAATGGGTGAAATGCGCAAACTGGCCTTAAACGGCGTCCTACGGAGCTGATTCTTTGTCCAGAGGATAATCACGGCCTGAGAAACACATTGGCACAAGAGAAATTCCAGTAGGACCAACGGAAATGGGTGAAATGCGCAAACTGGCCTTAAACGGCGTCCTACGGAGCTGATTCTTTGTCCAGAGGATAATCACGGCCTGAGAAACACATTGGCACAAGAGAAATTCCAGTAGGACCAACGGAAATGGGTGAAATGCGCAAACTGGCCTTAAACGGCGTCCTACGGAGCTGATTCTTTGTCCAGAGGATAATCACGGCCTGAGAAACACATTGGCACAAGAGAAATTCCAGTAGGACCAACGGAAATGGGTGAAATGCGCAAACTGGCCTTAAACGGCGTCCTACGGAGCTGATTCTTTGTCCAGAGGATAATCACGGCCTGAGAAACACATTGGCACAAGAGAAATTCCAGTAGGACCAACGGAAATGGGTGAAATGCGCAAACTGGCCTTAAACGGCGTCCTACGGAGCTGATTCTTTGTCCAGAGGATAATCACGGCCTGAGAAACACATTGGCACAAGAGAAATTCCAGTAGGACCAACGGAAATGGGTGAAATGCGCAAACTGGCCTTAAACGGCGTCCTACGGAGCTGATTCTTTGTCCAGAGGATAATCACGGCCTGAGAAACACATTGGCACAAGAGAAATTCCAGTAGGACCAACGGAAATGGGTGAAATGCGCAAACTGGCCTTAAACGGCGTCCTACGGAGCTGATTCTTTGTCCAGAGGATAATCACGGCCTGAGAAACACATTGGCACAAGAGAAATTCCAGTAGGACCAACGGAAATGGGTGAAATGCGCAAACTGGCCTTAAACGGCGTCCTACGGAGCTGATTCTTTGTCCAGAGGATAATCACGGCCTGAGAAACACATTGGCACAAGAGAAATTCCAGTAGGACCAACGGAAATGGGTGAAATGCGCAAACTGGCCTTAAACGGCGTCCTACGGAGCTGATTCTTTGTCCAGAGGATAATCACGGCCTGAGAAACACATTGGCACAAGAGAAATTCCAGTAGGACCAACGGAAATGGGTGAAATGCGCAAACTGGCCTTAAACGGCGTCCTACGGAGCTGATTCTTTGTCCAGAGGATAATCACGGCCTGAGAAACACATTGGCACAAGAGAAATTCCAGTAGGACCAACGGAAATGGGTGAAATGCGCAAACTGGCCTTAAACGGCGTCCTACGGAGCTGATTCTTTGTCCAGAGGATAATCACGGCCTGAGAAACACATTGGCACAAGAGAAATTCCAGTAGGACCAACGGAAATGGGTGAAATGCGCAAACTGGCCTTAAACGGCGTCCTACGGAGCTGATTCTTTGTCCAGAGGATAATCACGGCCTGAGAAACACATTGGCACAAGAGAAATTCCAGTAGGACCAACGGAAATGGGTGAAATGCGCAAACTGGCCTTAAACGGCGTCCTACGGAGCTGATTCTTTGTCCAGAGGATAATCACGGCCTGAGAAACACATTGGCACAAGAGAAATTCCAGTAGGACCAACGGAAATGGGTGAAATGCGCAAACTGGCCTTAAACGGCGTCCTACGGAGCTGATTCTTTGTCCAGAGGATAATCACGGCCTGAGAAACACATTGGCACAAGAGAAATTCCAGTAGGACCAACGGAAATGGGTGAAATGCGCAAACTGGCCTTAAACGGCGTCCTACGGAGCTGATTCTTTGTCCAGAGGATAATCACGGCCTGAGAAACACATTGGCACAAGAGAAATTCCAGTAGGACCAACGGAAATGGGTGAAATGCGCAAACTGGCCTTAAACGGCGTCCTACGGAGCTGATTCTTTGTCCAGAGGATAATCACGGCCTGAGAAACACATTGGCACAAGAGAAATTCCAGTAGGACCAACGGAAATGGGTGAAATGCGCAAACTGGCCTTAAACGGCGTCCTACGGAGCTGATTCTTTGTCCAGAGGATAATCACGGCCTGAGAAACACATTGGCACAAGAGAAATTCCAGTAGGACCAACGGAAATGGGTGAAATGCGCAAACTGGCCTTAAACGGCGTCCTACGGAGCTGATTCTTTGTCCAGAGGATAATCACGGCCTGAGAAACACATTGGCACAAGAGAAATTCCAGTAGGACCAACGGAAATGGGTGAAATGCGCAAACTGGCCTTAAACGGCGTCCTACGGAGCTGATTCTTTGTCCAGAGGATAATCACGGCCTGAGAAACACATTGGCACAAGAGAAATTCCAGTAGGACCAACGGAAATGGGTGAAATGCGCAAACTGGCCTTAAACGGCGTCCTACGGAGCTGATTCTTTGTCCAGAGGATAATCACGGCCTGAGAAACACATTGGCACAAGAGAAATTCCAGTAGGACCAACGGAAATGGGTGAAATGCGCAAACTGGCCTTAAACGGCGTCCTACGGAGCTGATTCTTTGTCCAGAGGATAATCACGGCCTGAGAAACACATTGGCACAAGAGAAATTCCAGTAGGACCAACGGAAATGGGTGAAATGCGCAAACTGGCCTTAAACGGCGTCCTACGGAGCTGATTCTTTGTCCAGAGGATAATCACGGCCTGAGAAACACATTGGCACAAGAGAAATTCCAGTAGGACCAACGGAAATGGGTGAAATGCGCAAACTGGCCTTAAACGGCGTCCTACGGAGCTGATTCTTTGTCCAGAGGATAATCACGGCCTGAGAAACACATTGGCACAAGAGAAATTCCAGTAGGACCAACGGAAATGGGTGAAATGCGCAAACTGGCCTTAAACGGCGTCCTACGGAGCTGATTCTTTGTCCAGAGGATAATCACGGCCTGAGAAACACATTGGCACAAGAGAAATTCCAGTAGGACCAACGGAAATGGGTGAAATGCGCAAACTGGCCTTAAACGGCGTCCTACGGAGCTGATTCTTTGTCCAGAGGATAATCACGGCCTGAGAAACACATTGGCACAAGAGAAATTCCAGTAGGACCAACGGAAATGGGTGAAATGCGCAAACTGGCCTTAAACGGCGTCCTACGGAGCTGATTCTTTGTCCAGAGGATAATCACGGCCTGAGAAACACATTGGCACAAGAGAAATTCCAGTAGGACCAACGGAAATGGGTGAAATGCGCAAACTGGCCTTAAACGGCGTCCTACGGAGCTGATTCTTTGTCCAGAGGATAATCACGGCCTGAGAAACACATTGGCACAAGAGAAATTCCAGTAGGACCAACGGAAATGGGTGAAATGCGCAAACTGGCCTTAAACGGCGTCCTACGGAGCTGATTCTTTGTCCAGAGGATAATCACGGCCTGAGAAACACATTGGCACAAGAGAAATTCCAGTAGGACCAACGGAAATGGGTGAAATGCGCAAACTGGCCTTAAACGGCGTCCTACGGAGCTGATTCTTTGTCCAGAGGATAATCACGGCCTGAGAAACACATTGGCACAAGAGAAATTCCAGTAGGACCAACGGAAATGGGTGAAATGCGCAAACTGGCCTTAAACGGCGTCCTACGGAGCTGATTCTTTGTCCAGAGGATAATCACGGCCTGAGAAACACATTGGCACAAGAGAAATTCCAGTAGGACCAACGGAAATGGGTGAAATGCGCAAACTGGCCTTAAACGGCGTCCTACGGAGCTGATTCTTTGTCCAGAGGATAATCACGGCCTGAGAAACACATTGGCACAAGAGAAATTCCAGTAGGACCAACGGAAATGGGTGAAATGCGCAAACTGGCCTTAAACGGCGTCCTACGGAGCTGATTCTTTGTCCAGAGGATAATCACGGCCTGAGAAACACATTGGCACAAGAGAAATTCCAGTAGGACCAACGGAAATGGGTGAAATGCGCAAACTGGCCTTAAACGGCGTCCTACGGAGCTGATTCTTTGTCCAGAGGATAATCACGGCCTGAGAAACACATTGGCACAAGAGAAATTCCAGTAGGACCAACGGAAATGGGTGAAATGCGCAAACTGGCCTTAAACGGCGTCCTACGGAGCTGATTCTTTGTCCAGAGGATAATCACGGCCTGAGAAACACATTGGCACAAGAGAAATTCCAGTAGGACCAACGGAAATGGGTGAAATGCGCAAACTGGCCTTAAACGGCGTCCTACGGAGCTGATTCTTTGTCCAGAGGATAATCACGGCCTGAGAAACACATTGGCACAAGAGAAATTCCAGTAGGACCAACGGAAATGGGTGAAATGCGCAAACTGGCCTTAAACGGCGTCCTACGGAGCTGATTCTTTGTCCAGAGGATAATCACGGCCTGAGAAACACATTGGCACAAGAGAAATTCCAGTAGGACCAACGGAAATGGGTGAAATGCGCAAACTGGCCTTAAACGGCGTCCTACGGAGCTGATTCTTTGTCCAGAGGATAATCACGGCCTGAGAAACACATTGGCACAAGAGAAATTCCAGTAGGACCAACGGAAATGGGTGAAATGCGCAAACTGGCCTTAAACGGCGTCCTACGGAGCTGATTCTTTGTCCAGAGGATAATCACGGCCTGAGAAACACATTGGCACAAGAGAAATTCCAGTAGGACCAACGGAAATGGGTGAAATGCGCAAACTGGCCTTAAACGGCGTCCTACGGAGCTGATTCTTTGTCCAGAGGATAATCACGGCCTGAGAAACACATTGGCACAAGAGAAATTCCAGTAGGACCAACGGAAATGGGTGAAATGCGCAAACTGGCCTTAAACGGCGTCCTACGGAGCTGATTCTTTGTCCAGAGGATAATCACGGCCTGAGAAACACATTGGCACAAGAGAAATTCCAGTAGGACCAACGGAAATGGGTGAAATGCGCAAACTGGCCTTAAACGGCGTCCTACGGAGCTGATTCTTTGTCCAGAGGATAATCACGGCCTGAGAAACACATTGGCACAAGAGAAATTCCAGTAGGACCAACGGAAATGGGTGAAATGCGCAAACTGGCCTTAAACGGCGTCCTACGGAGCTGATTCTTTGTCCAGAGGATAATCACGGCCTGAGAAACACATTGGCACAAGAGAAATTCCAGTAGGACCAACGGAAATGGGTGAAATGCGCAAACTGGCCTTAAACGGCGTCCTACGGAGCTGATTCTTTGTCCAGAGGATAATCACGGCCTGAGAAACACATTGGCACAAGAGAAATTCCAGTAGGACCAACGGAAATGGGTGAAATGCGCAAACTGGCCTTAAACGGCGTCCTACGGAGCTGATTCTTTGTCCAGAGGATAATCACGGCCTGAGAAACACATTGGCACAAGAGAAATTCCAGTAGGACCAACGGAAATGGGTGAAATGCGCAAACTGGCCTTAAACGGCGTCCTACGGAGCTGATTCTTTGTCCAGAGGATAATCACGGCCTGAGAAACACATTGGCACAAGAGAAATTCCAGTAGGACCAACGGAAATGGGTGAAATGCGCAAACTGGCCTTAAACGGCGTCCTACGGAGCTGATTCTTTGTCCAGAGGATAATCACGGCCTGAGAAACACATTGGCACAAGAGAAATTCCAGTAGGACCAACGGAAATGGGTGAAATGCGCAAACTGGCCTTAAACGGCGTCCTACGGAGCTGATTCTTTATCCAGAGGATAATCACGGCCTGAGAAACACATTGGCACAAGAGAAATTCCAGTAGGACCAACGGAAATGGGTGAAATGCGCAAACTGGCCTTAAACGGCGTCCTACGGAGCTGATTCTTTGTCCAGAGGATAATCACGGCCTGAGAAACACATTGGCACAAGAGAAATTCCAGTAGGACCAACGGAAATGGGTGAAATGCGCAAACTGGCCTTAAACGGCGTCCTACGGAGCTGATTCTTTGTCCAGAGGATAATCACGGCCTGAGAAACACATTGGCACAAGAGAAATTCCAGTAGGACCAACGGAAATGGGTGAAATGCGCAAACTGGCCTTAAACGGCGTCCTACGGAGCTGATTCTTTGTCCAGAGGATAATCACGGCCTGAGAAACACATTGGCACAAGAGAAATTCCAGTAGGACCAACGGAAATGGGTGAAATGCGCAAACTGGCCTTAAACGGCGTCCTACGGAGCTGATTCTTTGTCCAGAGGATAATCACGGCCTGAGAAACACATTGGCACAAGAGAAATTCCAGTAGGACCAACGGAAATGGGTGAAATGCGCAAACTGGCCTTAAACGGCGTCCTACGGAGCTGATTCTTTGTCCAGAGGATAATCACGGCCTGAGAAACACATTGGCACAAGAGAAATTCCAGTAGGACCAACGGAAATGGGTGAAATGCGCAAACTGGCCTTAAACGGCGTCCTACGGAGCTGATTCTTTGTCCAGAGGATAATCACGGCCTGAGAAACACATTGGCACAAGAGAAATTCCAGTAGGACCAACGGAAATGGGTGAAATGCGCAAACTGGCCTTAAACGGCGTCCTACGGAGCTGATTCTTTGTCCAGAGGATAATCACGGCCTGAGAAACACATTGGCACAAGAGAAATTCCAGTAGGACCAACGGAAATGGGTGAAATGCGCAAACTGGCCTTAAACGGCGTCCTACGGAGCTGATTCTTTGTCCAGAGGATAATCACGGCCTGAGAAACACATTGGCACAAGAGAAATTCCAGTAGGACCAACGGAAATGGGTGAAATGCGCAAACTGGCCTTAAACGGCGTCCTACGGAGCTGATTCTTTGTCCAGAGGATAATCACGGCCTGAGAAACACATTGGCACAAGAGAAATTCCAGTAGGACCAACGGAAATGGGTGAAATGCGCAAACTGGCCTTAAACGGCGTCCTACGGAGCTGATTCTTTGTCCAGAGGATAATCACGGCCTGAGAAACACATTGGCACAAGAGAAATTCCAGTAGGACCAACGGAAATGGGTGAAATGCGCAAACTGGCCTTAAACGGCGTCCTACGGAGCTGATTCTTTGTCCAGAGGATAATCACGGCCTGAGAAACACATTGGCACAAGAGAAATTCCAGTAGGACCAACGGAAATGGGTGAAATGCGCAAACTGGCCTTAAACGGCGTCCTACGGAGCTGATTCTTTGTCCAGAGGATAATCACGGCCTGAGAAACACATTGGCACAAGAGAAATTCCAGTAGGACCAACGGAAATGGGTGAAATGCGCAAACTGGCCTTAAACGGCGTCCTACGGAGCTGATTCTTTGTCCAGAGGATAATCACGGCCTGAGAAACACATTGGCACAAGAGAAATTCCAGTAGGACCAACGGAAATGGGTGAAATGCGCAAACTGGCCTTAAACGGCGTCCTACGGAGCTGATTCTTTGTCCAGAGGATAATCACGGCCTGAGAAACACATTGGCACAAGAGAAATTCCAGTAGGACCAACGGAAATGGGTGAAATGCGCAAACTGGCCTTAAACGGCGTCCTACGGAGCTGATTCTTTGTCCAGAGGATAATCACGGCCTGAGAAACACATTGGCACAAGAGAAATTCCAGTAGGACCAACGGAAATGGGTGAAATGCGCAAACTGGCCTTAAACGGCGTCCTACGGAGCTGATTCTTTGTCCAGAGGATAATCACGGCCTGAGAAACACATTGGCACAAGAGAAATTCCAGTAGGACCAACGGAAATGGGTGAAATGCGCAAACTGGCCTTAAACGGCGTCCTACGGAGCTGATTCTTTGTCCAGAGGATAATCACGGCCTGAGAAACACATTGGCACAAGAGAAATTCCAGTAGGACCAACGGAAATGGGTGAAATGCGCAAACTGGCCTTAAACGGCGTCCTACGGAGCTGATTCTTTGTCCAGAGGATAATCACGGCCTGAGAAACACATTGGCACAAGAGAAATTCCAGTAGGACCAACGGAAATGGGTGAAATGCGCAAACTGGCCTTAAACGGCGTCCTACGGAGCTGATTCTTTGTCCAGAGGATAATCACGGCCTGAGAAACACATTGGCACAAGAGAAATTCCAGTAGGACCAACGGAAATGGGTGAAATGCGCAAACTGGCCTTAAACGGCGTCCTACGGAGCTGATTCTTTGTCCAGAGGATAATCACGGCCTGAGAAACACATTGGCACAAGAGAAATTCCAGTAGGACCAACGGAAATGGGTGAAATGCGCAAACTGGCCTTAAACGGCGTCCTACGGAGCTGATTCTTTGTCCAGAGGATAATCACGGCCTGAGAAACACATTGGCACAAGAGAAATTCCAGTAGGACCAACGGAAATGGGTGAAATGCGCAAACTGGCCTTAAACGGCGTCCTACGGAGCTGATTCTTTGTCCAGAGGATAATCACGGCCTGAGAAACACATTGGCACAAGAGAAATTCCAGTAGGACCAACGGAAATGGGTGAAATGCGCAAACTGGCCTTAAACGGCGTCCTACGGAGCTGATTCTTTGTCCAGAGGATAATCACGGCCTGAGAAACACATTGGCACAAGAGAAATTCCAGTAGGACCAACGGAAATGGGTGAAATGCGCAAACTGGCCTTAAACGGCGTCCTACGGAGCTGATTCTTTGTCCAGAGGATAATCACGGCCTGAGAAACACATTGGCACAAGAGAAATTCCAGTAGGACCAACGGAAATGGGTGAAATGCGCAAACTGGCCTTAAACGGCGTCCTACGGAGCTGATTCTTTGTCCAGAGGATAATCACGGCCTGAGAAACACATTGGCACAAGAGAAATTCCAGTAGGACCAACGGAAATGGGTGAAATGCGCAAACTGGCCTTAAACGGCGTCCTACGGAGCTGATTCTTTGTCCAGAGGATAATCACGGCCTGAGAAACACATTGGCACAAGAGAAATTCCAGTAGGACCAACGGAAATGGGTGAAATGCGCAAACTGGCCTTAAACGGCGTCCTACGGAGCTGATTCTTTGTCCAGAGGATAATCACGGCCTGAGAAACACATTGGCACAAGAGAAATTCCAGTAGGACCAACGGAAATGGGTGAAATGCGCAAACTGGCCTTAAACGGCGTCCTACGGAGCTGATTCTTTGTCCAGAGGATAATCACGGCCTGAGAAACACATTGGCACAAGAGAAATTCCAGTAGGACCAACGGAAATGGGTGAAATGCGCAAACTGGCCTTAAACGGCGTCCTACGGAGCTGATTCTTTGTCCAGAGGATAATCACGGCCTGAGAAACACATTGGCACAAGAGAAATTCCAGTAGGACCAACGGAAATGGGTGAAATGCGCAAACTGGCCTTAAACGGCGTCCTACGGAGCTGATTCTTTGTCCAGAGGATAATCACGGCCTGAGAAACACATTGGCACAAGAGAAATTCCAGTAGGACCAACGGAAATGGGTGAAATGCGCAAACTGGCCTTAAACGGCGTCCTACGGAGCTGATTCTTTGTCCAGAGGATAATCACGGCCTGAGAAACACATTGGCACAAGAGAAATTCCAGTAGGACCAACGGAAATGGGTGAAATGCGCAAACTGGCCTTAAACGGCGTCCTACGGAGCTGATTCTTTGTCCAGAGGATAATCACGGCCTGAGAAACACATTGGCACAAGAGAAATTCCAGTAGGACCAACGGAAATGGGTGAAATGCGCAAACTGGCCTTAAACGGCGTCCTACGGAGCTGATTCTTTGTCCAGAGGATAATCACGGCCTGAGAAACACATTGGCACAAGAGAAATTCCAGTAGGACCAACGGAAATGGGTGAAATGCGCAAACTGGCCTTAAACGGCGTCCTACGGAGCTGATTCTTTGTCCAGAGGATAATCACGGCCTGAGAAACACATTGGCACAAGAGAAATTCCAGTAGGACCAACGGAAATGGGTGAAATGCGCAAACTGGCCTTAAACGGCGTCCTACGGAGCTGATTCTTTGTCCAGAGGATAATCACGGCCTGAGAAACACATTGGCACAAGAGAAATTCCAGTAGGACCAACGGAAATGGGTGAAATGCGCAAACTGGCCTTAAACGGCGTCCTACGGAGCTGATTCTTTGTCCAGAGGATAATCACGGCCTGAGAAACACATTGGCACAAGAGAAATTCCAGTAGGACCAACGGAAATGGGTGAAATGCGCAAACTGGCCTTAAACGGCGTCCTACGGAGCTGATTCTTTGTCCAGAGGATAATCACGGCCTGAGAAACACATTGGCACAAGAGAAATTCCAGTAGGACCAACGGAAATGGGTGAAATGCGCAAACTGGCCTTAAACGGCGTCCTACGGAGCTGATTCTTTGTCCAGAGGATAATCACGGCCTGAGAAACACATTGGCACAAGAGAAATTCCAGTAGGACCAACGGAAATGGGTGAAATGCGCAAACTGGCCTTAAACGGCGTCCTACGGAGCTGATTCTTTGTCCAGAGGATAATCACGGCCTGAGAAACACATTGGCACAAGAGAAATTCCAGTAGGACCAACGGAAATGGGTGAAATGCGCAAACTGGCCTTAAACGGCGTCCTACGGAGCTGATTCTTTGTCCAGAGGATAATCACGGCCTGAGAAACACATTGGCACAAGAGAAATTCCAGTAGGACCAACGGAAATGGGTGAAATGCGCAAACTGGCCTTAAACGGCGTCCTACGGAGCTGATTCTTTGTCCAGAGGATAATCACGGCCTGAGAAACACATTGGCACAAGAGAAATTCCAGTAGGACCAACGGAAATGGGTGAAATGCGCAAACTGGCCTTAAACGGCGTCCTACGGAGCTGATTCTTTGTCCAGAGGATAATCACGGCCTGAGAAACACATTGGCACAAGAGAAATTCCAGTAGGACCAACGGAAATGGGTGAAATGCGCAAACTGGCCTTAAACGGCGTCCTACGGAGCTGATTCTTTGTCCAGAGGATAATCACGGCCTGAGAAACACATTGGCACAAGAGAAATTCCAGTAGGACCAACGGAAATGGGTGAAATGCGCAAACTGGCCTTAAACGGCGTCCTACGGAGCTGATTCTTTGTCCAGAGGATAATCACGGCCTGAGAAACACATTGGCACAAGAGAAATTCCAGTAGGACCAACGGAAATGGGTGAAATGCGCAAACTGGCCTTAAACGGCGTCCTACGGAGCTGATTCTTTGTCCAGAGGATAATCACGGCCTGAGAAACACATTGGCACAAGAGAAATTCCAGTAGGACCAACGGAAATGGGTGAAATGCGCAAACTGGCCTTAAACGGCGTCCTACGGAGCTGATTCTTTGTCCAGAGGATAATCACGGCCTGAGAAACACATTGGCACAAGAGAAATTCCAGTAGGACCAACGGAAATGGGTGAAATGCGCAAACTGGCCTTAAACGGCGTCCTACGGAGCTGATTCTTTGTCCAGAGGATAATCACGGCCTGAGAAACACATTGGCACAAGAGAAATTCCAGTAGGACCAACGGAAATGGGTGAAATGCGCAAACTGGCCTTAAACGGCGTCCTACGGAGCTGATTCTTTGTCCAGAGGATAATCACGGCCTGAGAAACACATTGGCACAAGAGAAATTCCAGTAGGACCAACGGAAATGGGTGAAATGCGCAAACTGGCCTTAAACGGCGTCCTACGGAGCTGATTCTTTGTCCAGAGGATAATCACGGCCTGAGAAACACATTGGCACAAGAGAAATTCCAGTAGGACCAACGGAAATGGGTGAAATGCGCAAACTGGCCTTAAACGGCGTCCTACGGAGCTGATTCTTTGTCCAGAGGATAATCACGGCCTGAGAAACACATTGGCACAAGAGAAATTCCAGTAGGACCAACGGAAATGGGTGAAATGCGCAAACTGGCCTTAAACGGCGTCCTACGGAGCTGATTCTTTGTCCAGAGGATAATCACGGCCTGAGAAACACATTGGCACAAGAGAAATTCCAGTAGGACCAACGGAAATGGGTGAAATGCGCAAACTGGCCTTAAACGGCGTCCTACGGAGCTGATTCTTTGTCCAGAGGATAATCACGGCCTGAGAAACACATTGGCACAAGAGAAATTCCAGTAGGACCAACGGAAATGGGTGAAATGCGCAAACTGGCCTTAAACGGCGTCCTACGGAGCTGATTCTTTGTCCAGAGGATAATCACGGCCTGAGAAACACATTGGCACAAGAGAAATTCCAGTAGGACCAACGGAAATGGGTGAAATGCGCAAACTGGCCTTAAACGGCGTCCTACGGAGCTGATTCTTTGTCCAGAGGATAATCACGGCCTGAGAAACACATTGGCACAAGAGAAATTCCAGTAGGACCAACGGAAATGGGTGAAATGCGCAAACTGGCCTTAAACGGCGTCCTACGGAGCTGATTCTTTGTCCAGAGGATAATCACGGCCTGAGAAACACATTGGCACAAGAGAAATTCCAGTAGGACCAACGGAAATGGGTGAAATGCGCAAACTGGCCTTAAACGGCGTCCTACGGAGCTGATTCTTTGTCCAGAGGATAATCACGGCCTGAGAAACACATTGGCACAAGAGAAATTCCAGTAGGACCAACGGAAATGGGTGAAATGCGCAAACTGGCCTTAAACGGCGTCCTACGGAGCTGATTCTTTGTCCAGAGGATAATCACGGCCTGAGAAACACATTGGCACAAGAGAAATTCCAGTAGGACCAACGGAAATGGGTGAAATGCGCAAACTGGCCTTAAACGGCGTCCTACGGAGCTGATTCTTTGTCCAGAGGATAATCACGGCCTGAGAAACACATTGGCACAAGAGAAATTCCAGTAGGACCAACGGAAATGGGTGAAATGCGCAAACTGGCCTTAAACGGCGTCCTACGGAGCTGATTCTTTGTCCAGAGGATAATCACGGCCTGAGAAACACATTGGCACAAGAGAAATTCCAGTAGGACCAACGGAAATGGGTGAAATGCGCAAACTGGCCTTAAACGGCGTCCTACGGAGCTGATTCTTTGTCCAGAGGATAATCACGGCCTGAGAAACACATTGGCACAAGAGAAATTCCAGTAGGACCAACGGAAATGGGTGAAATGCGCAAACTGGCCTTAAACGGCGTCCTACGGAGCTGATTCTTTGTCCAGAGGATAATCACGGCCTGAGAAACACATTGGCACAAGAGAAATTCCAGTAGGACCAACGGAAATGGGTGAAATGCGCAAACTGGCCTTAAACGGCGTCCTACGGAGCTGATTCTTTGTCCAGAGGATAATCACGGCCTGAGAAACACACTGGCACAAGAGAAATTCCAGTAGGACCAACGGAAATGGGTGAAATGCGCAAACTGGCCTTAAACGGCGTCCTACGGAGCTGATTCTTTGTCCAGAGGATAATCACGGCCTGAGAAACACATTGGCACAAGAGAAATTCCAGTAGGACCAACGGAAATGGGTGAAATGCGCAAACTGGCCTTAAACGGCGTCCTACGGAGCTGATTCTTTGTCCAGAGGATAATCACGGCCTGAGAAACACATTGGCACAAGAGAAATTCCAGTAGGACCAACGGAAATGGGTGAAATGCGCAAACTGGCCTTAAACGGCGTCCTACGGAGCTGATTCTTTGTCCAGAGGATAATCACGGCCTGAGAAACACATTGGCACAAGAGAAATTCCAGTAGGACCAACGGAAATGGGTGAAATGCGCAAACTGGCCTTAAACGGCGTCCTACGGAGCTGATTCTTTGTCCAGAGGATAATCACGGCCTGAGAAACACATTGGCACAAGAGAAATTCCAGTAGGACCAACGGAAATGGGTGAAATGCGCAAACTGGCCTTAAACGGCGTCCTACGGAGCTGATTCTTTGTCCAGAGGATAATCACGGCCTGAGAAACACATTGGCACAAGAGAAATTCCAGTAGGACCAACGGAAATGGGTGAAATGCGCAAACTGGCCTTAAACGGCGTCCTACGGAGCTGATTCTTTGTCCAGAGGATAATCACGGCCTGAGAAACACATTGGCACAAGAGAAATTCCAGTAGGACCAACGGAAATGGGTGAAATGCGCAAACTGGCCTTAAACGGCGTCCTACGGAGCTGATTCTTTGTCCAGAGGATAATCACGGCCTGAGAAACACATTGGCACAAGAGAAATTCCAGTAGGACCAACGGAAATGGGTGAAATGCGCAAACTGGCCTTAAACGGCGTCCTACGGAGCTGATTCTTTGTCCAGAGGATAATCACGGCCTGAGAAACACATTGGCACAAGAGAAATTCCAGTAGGACCAACGGAAATGGGTGAAATGCGCAAACTGGCCTTAAACGGCGTCCTACGGAGCTGATTCTTTGTCCAGAGGATAATCACGGCCTGAGAAACACATTGGCACAAGAGAAATTCCAGTAGGACCAACGGAAATGGGTGAAATGCGCAAACTGGCCTTAAACGGCGTCCTACGGAGCTGATTCTTTGTCCAGAGGATAATCACGGCCTGAGAAACACATTGGCACAAGAGAAATTCCAGTAGGACCAACGGAAATGGGTGAAATGCGCAAACTGGCCTTAAACGGCGTCCTACGGAGCTGATTCTTTGTCCAGAGGATAATCACGGCCTGAGAAACACATTGGCACAAGAGAAATTCCAGTAGGACCAACGGAAATGGGTGAAATGCGCAAACTGGCCTTAAACGGCGTCCTACGGAGCTGATTCTTTGTCCAGAGGATAATCACGGCCTGAGAAACACATTGGCACAAGAGAAATTCCAGTAGGACCAACGGAAATGGGTGAAATGCGCAAACTGGCCTTAAACGGCGTCCTACGGAGCTGATTCTTTGTCCAGAGGATAATCACGGCCTGAGAAACACATTGGCACAAGAGAAATTCCAGTAGGACCAACGGAAATGGGTGAAATGCGCAAACTGGCCTTAAACGGCGTCCTACGGAGCTGATTCTTTGTCCAGAGGATAATCACGGCCTGAGAAACACATTGGCACAAGAGAAATTCCAGTAGGACCAACGGAAATGGGTGAAATGCGCAAACTGGCCTTAAACGGCGTCCTACGGAGCTGATTCTTTGTCCAGAGGATAATCACGGCCTGAGAAACACATTGGCACAAGAGAAATTCCAGTAGGACCAACGGAAATGGGTGAAATGCGCAAACTGGCCTTAAACGGCGTCCTACGGAGCTGATTCTTTGTCCAGAGGATAATCACGGCCTGAGAAACACATTGGCACAAGAGAAATTCCAGTAGGACCAACGGAAATGGGTGAAATGCGCAAACTGGCCTTAAACGGCGTCCTACGGAGCTGATTCTTTGTCCAGAGGATAATCACGGCCTGAGAAACACATTGGCACAAGAGAAATTCCAGTAGGACCAACGGAAATGGGTGAAATGCGCAAACTGGCCTTAAACGGCGTCCTACGGAGCTGATTCTTTGTCCAGAGGATAATCACGGCCTGAGAAACACATTGGCACAAGAGAAATTCCAGTAGGACCAACGGAAATGGGTGAAATGCGCAAACTGGCCTTAAACGGCGTCCTACGGAGCTGATTCTTTGTCCAGAGGATAATCACGGCCTGAGAAACACATTGGCACAAGAGAAATTCCAGTAGGACCAACGGAAATGGGTGAAATGCGCAAACTGGCCTTAAACGGCGTCCTACGGAGCTGATTCTTTGTCCAGAGGATAATCACGGCCTGAGAAACACATTGGCACAAGAGAAATTCCAGTAGGACCAACGGAAATGGGTGAAATGCGCAAACTGGCCTTAAACGGCGTCCTACGGAGCTGATTCTTTGTCCAGAGGATAATCACGGCCTGAGAAACACATTGGCACAAGAGAAATTCCAGTAGGACCAACGGAAATGGGTGAAATGCGCAAACTGGCCTTAAACGGCGTCCTACGGAGCTGATTCTTTGTCCAGAGGATAATCACGGCCTGAGAAACACATTGGCACAAGAGAAATTCCAGTAGGACCAACGGAAATGGGTGAAATGCGCAAACTGGCCTTAAACGGCGTCCTACGGAGCTGATTCTTTGTCCAGAGGATAATCACGGCCTGAGAAACACATTGGCACAAGAGAAATTCCAGTAGGACCAACGGAAATGGGTGAAATGCGCAAACTGGCCTTAAACGGCGTCCTACGGAGCTGATTCTTTGTCCAGAGGATAATCACGGCCTGAGAAACACATTGGCACAAGAGAAATTCCAGTAGGACCAACGGAAATGGGTGAAATGCGCAAACTGGCCTTAAACGGCGTCCTACGGAGCTGATTCTTTGTCCAGAGGATAATCACGGCCTGAGAAACACATTGGCACAAGAGAAATTCCAGTAGGACCAACGGAAATGGGTGAAATGCGCAAACTGGCCTTAAACGGCGTCCTACGGAGCTGATTCTTTGTCCAGAGGATAATCACGGCCTGAGAAACACATTGGCACAAGAGAAATTCCAGTAGGACCAACGGAAATGGGTGAAATGCGCAAACTGGCCTTAAACGGCGTCCTACGGAGCTGATTCTTTGTCCAGAGGATAATCACGGCCTGAGAAACACATTGGCACAAGAGAAATTCCAGTAGGACCAACGGAAATGGGTGAAATGCGCAAACTGGCCTTAAACGGCGTCCTACGGAGCTGATTCTTTGTCCAGAGGATAATCACGGCCTGAGAAACACATTGGCACAAGAGAAATTCCAGTAGGACCAACGGAAATGGGTGAAAATGCGCAAACTGGCCTTAAACGGCGTCCTACGGAGCTGATTCTTTGTCCAGAGGATAATCACGGCCTGAGAAACACATTGGCACAAGAGAAATTCCAGTAGGACCAACGGAAATGGGTGAAATGCGCAAACTGGCCTTAAACGGCGTCCTACGGAGCTGATTCTTTGTCCAGAGGATAATCACGGCCTGAGAAACACATTGGCACAAGAGAAATTCCAGTAGGACCAACGGAAATGGGTGAAATGCGCAAACTGGCCTTAAACGGCGTCCTACGGAGCTGATTCTTTGTCCAGAGGATAATCACGGCCTGAGAAACACATTGGCACAAGAGAAATTCCAGTAGGACCAACGGAAATGGGTGAAATGCGCAAACTGGCCTTAAACGGCGTCCTACGGAGCTGATTCTTTGTCCAGAGGATAATCACGGCCTGAGAAACACATTGGCACAAGAGAAATTCCAGTAGGACCAACGGAAATGGGTGAAATGCGCAAACTGGCCTTAAACGGCGTCCTACGGAGCTGATTCTTTGTCCAGAGGATAATCACGGCCTGAGAAACACATTGGCACAAGAGAAATTCCAGTAGGACCAACGGAAATGGGTGAAATGCGCAAACTGGCCTTAAACGGCGTCCTACGGAGCTGATTCTTTGTCCAGAGGATAATCACGGCCTGAGAAACACATTGGCACAAGAGAAATTCCAGTAGGACCAACGGAAATGGGTGAAATGCGCAAACTGGCCTTAAACGGCGTCCTACGGAGCTGATTCTTTGTCCAGAGGATAATCACGGCCTGAGAAACACATTGGCACAAGAGAAATTCCAGTAGGACCAACGGAAATGGGTGAAATGCGCAAACTGGCCTTAAACGGCGTCCTACGGAGCTGATTCTTTGTCCAGAGGATAATCACGGCCTGAGAAACACATTGGCACAAGAGAAATTCCAGTAGGACCAACGGAAATGGGTGAAATGCGCAAACTGGCCTTAAACGGCGTCCTACGGAGCTGATTCTTTGTCCAGAGGATAATCACGGCCTGAGAAACACATTGGCACAAGAGAAATTCCAGTAGGACCAACGGAAATGGGTGAAATGCGCAAACTGGCCTTAAACGGCGTCCTACGGAGCTGATTCTTTGTCCAGAGGATAATCACGGCCTGAGAAACACATTGGCACAAGAGAAATTCCAGTAGGACCAACGGAAATGGGTGAAATGCGCAAACTGGCCTTAAACGGCGTCCTACGGAGCTGATTCTTTGTCCAGAGGATAATCACGGCCTGAGAAACACATTGGCACAAGAGAAATTCCAGTAGGACCAACGGAAATGGGTGAAATGCGCAAACTGGCCTTAAACGGCGTCCTACGGAGCTGATTCTTTGTCCAGAGGATAATCACGGCCTGAGAAACACATTGGCACAAGAGAAATTCCAGTAGGACCAACGGAAATGGGTGAAATGCGCAAACTGGCCTTAAACGGCGTCCTACGGAGCTGATTCTTTGTCCAGAGGATAATCACGGCCTGAGAAACACATTGGCACAAGAGAAATTCCAGTAGGACCAACGGAAATGGGTGAAATGCGCAAACTGGCCTTAAACGGCGTCCTACGGAGCTGATTCTTTGTCCAGAGGATAATCACGGCCTGAGAAACACATTGGCACAAGAGAAATTCCAGTAGGACCAACGGAAATGGGTGAAATGCGCAAACTGGCCTTAAACGGCGTCCTACGGAGCTGATTCTTTGTCCAGAGGATAATCACGGCCTGAGAAACACATTGGCACAAGAGAAATTCCAGTAGGACCAACGGAAATGGGTGAAATGCGCAAACTGGCCTTAAACGGCGTCCTACGGAGCTGATTCTTTGTCCAGAGGATAATCACGGCCTGAGAAACACATTGGCACAAGAGAAATTCCAGTAGGACCAACGGAAATGGGTGAAATGCGCAAACTGGCCTTAAACGGCGTCCTACGGAGCTGATTCTTTGTCCAGAGGATAATCACGGCCTGAGAAACACATTGGCACAAGAGAAATTCCAGTAGGACCAACGGAAATGGGTGAAATGCGCAAACTTGGCCTTAAACGGCGTCCTACGGAGCTGATTCTTTGTCCAGAGGATAATCACGGCCTGAGATACACATTGGCACAAGAGAAATTCCAGTAGGACCAACTGAAATGGGTGAAATGCGCAAACTGGCCTTAAACGGCGTCCTACGGAGCTGATTCTTTGTCCAGAGGATAATCACGGCCTGAGAAACACATTGGCACAAGAGAAATTCCAGTAGGACCAACGGAAATGGGTGAAATGCGCAAACTGGGCCTTAAACGGCGTCCTACGGAGCTGATTCTTTGTCCAGAGGATAATCACGGCCTGAGAAACACATTGGCACAAGAGAAATTCCAGTAGGACCAACGGAAATGGGTGAAATGCGCAAACTGGGCCTTAAACGGCGTCCTACGGAGCTGATTCTTTGTCCAGAGGATAATCACGGCCTGAGAAACACATTGGCACAAGAGAAATTCCAGTAGGACCAACGGAAATGGGTGAAATGCGCAAACTGGCCTTAAACGGCGTCCTACGGAGCTGATTCTTTGTCCAGAGGATAATCACGGCCTGAGAAACACATTGGCACAAGAGAAATTCCAGTAGGACCAACGGAAATGGGTGAAATGCGCAAACTGGCCTTAAACGGCGTCCTACGGAGCTGATTCTTTGTCCAGAGGATAATCACGGCCTGAGAAACACATTGGCACAAGAGAAAATCCAGTAGGACCAACGGAAATGGGTGAAATGCGCAAACTGGCCTTAAACGGCGTCCTACGGAGCTGATTCTTTGTCCAGAGGATAATCACGGCCTGAGAAACACATTGGCACAAGAGAAATTCCAGTAGGACCAACGGAAATGGGTGAAATGCGCAAACTGGCCTTAAACGGCGTCCTACGGAGCTGATTCTTTGTCCAGAGGATAATCACGGCCTGAGAAACACATTGGCACAAGAGAAATTCCAGTAGGACCAACGGAAATGGGTGAAATGCGCAAACTGGCCTTAAACGGCGTCCTACGGAGCTGATTCTTTGTCCAGAGGATAATCACGGCCTGAGAAACACATTGGCACAAGAGAAATTCCAGTAGGACCAACGGAAATGGGTGAAATGCGCAAACTGGCCTTAAACGGCGTCCTACGGAGCTGATTCTTTGTCCAGAGGATAATCACGGCCTGAGAAACACATTGGCACAAGAGAAATTCCAGTAGGACCAACGGAAATGGGTGAAATGCGCAAACTGGCCTTAAACGGCGTCCTACGGAGCTGATTCTTTGTCCAGAGGATAATCACGGCCTGAGAAAACACATTGGCACAAGAGAAATTCCAGTAGGACCAACGGAAATGGGTGAAATGCGCAAACTGGCCTTAAACGGCGTCCTACGGAGCTGATTCTTTGTCCAGAGGATAATCACGGCCTGAGAAACACATTGGCACAAGAGAAATTCCAGTAGGACCAACGGAAATGGGTGAAATGCGCAAACTGGCCTTAAACGGCGTCCTACGGAGCTGATTCTTTGTCCAGAGGATAATCACGGCCTGAGAAACACATTGGCACAAGAGAAATTCCAGTAGGACCAACGGAAATGGGTGAAATGCGCAAACTGGCCTTAAACGGCGTCCTACGGAGCTGATTCTTTGTCCAGAGGATAATCACGGCCTGAGAAACACATTGGCACAAGAGAAATTCCAGTAGGACCAACGGAAATGGGTGAAATGCGCAAACTGGCCTTAAACGGCGTCCTACGGAGCTGATTCTTTGTCCAGAGGATAATCACGGCCTGAGAAACACATTGGCACAAGAGAAATTCCAGTAGGACCAACGGAAATGGGTGAAATGCGCAAACTGGCCTTAAACGGCGTCCTACGGAGCTGATTCTTTGTCCAGAGGATAATCACGGCCTGAGAAACACATTGGCACAAGAGAAATTCCAGTAGGACCAACGGAAATGGGTGAAATGCGCAAACTGGCCTTAAACGGCGTCCCTACGGAGCTGATTCTTTGTCCAGAGGATAATCACGGCCTGAGAAACACATTGGCACAAGAGAAATTCCAGTAGGACCAACGGAAATGGGTGAAATGCGCAAACTGGCCTTAAACGGCGTCCTACGGAGCTGATTCTTTGTCCAGAGGATAATCACGGCCTGAGAAACACATTGGCACAAGAGAAAATCCAGTAGGACCAACGGAAATGGGTGAAATGCGCAAACTGGCCTTAAACGGCGTCCTACGGACGCTGATTCATTGTCCAGAGGATAATCACGGCCTGAGAAACACATTGGCACAAGAGAAATTCCAGTAGGACCAACGGAAATGGGTGAAATGCGCAAACTGGCCTAAACGGCGTCCTACGGAGCTGATTCTTTGTCCAGAGGATAATCACGGCCTGAGAAACACATTGGCACAAGAGAAATTCCAGTAGGACCAACGGAAATGGGTGAAATGCGCAAGCTGGCCTTGAACGGCGTCCTACGGAGCTGATTCTTTGTCCAGAGGATAATCACGGCCTGAGAAACACATTGGCACAAGAGAAATTCCAGTAGGACCAACGGAAATGGGTGAAATGCGCAAACTGGGCTTAAACGGCGTCCTACGGAGCTGATTCTTTGTCCAGAGGATAATCACGGGCCTGAGAAACACATTGGCACAAGAGAAATTCCAGTAGGACCAACGGAAATGGGTGAAATGCGCAAACTGGCCTTAAACGGCGTCCTACGGAGCTGATTCTTTGTCCAGAGGATAATCACGGCCTGAGAAACACATTGGCACAAGAGAAATTCCAGTAGGACCAACGGAAATGGGTGAAATGCGCAAACTGGCCTTAAACGGCGTCCTACGGAGCTGATTCTTTGTCCAGAGGATAATCACGGCCTGAGAAACACATTGGCACAAGAGAAATTCCAGTAGGACCAACGGAAATGGGTGAAATGCGCAAACTGGCCTTAAACGGCGTCCTACGGAGCTGATTCTTTGTCCAGAGGGATAATCACGGCCTGAGAAACACATTGGCACAAGAGAAATTCCAGTAGGATCAACGGAAATGGGTGAAATGCGCAAACTGGGCTTAAAACGGCGTCCTACGGTGCTTATTCTTTGTCCAGAGGATAGATCACGGCCTGAGAAACACATTGGCACAAGAGAAATTCCAGTAGGACCAACGGAAATGGGTGAAATGCGCAAACTGGCCTTAAACGGCGTCCTACGGAGCTGATTCTTTGTCCAGAGGATAATCACGGCCTGAGAAACACATTGGCACAAGAGAAATTCCAGTAGGACCAACGGAAATGGGTGAAATGCGCAAACTGGCCTTAAACGGCGTCCTACGGAGCTGATTCTTTGTCCAGAGGATAATCACGGCCTGAGAAACACATTGGCACAAGAGAAATTCCAGTAGGACCAACGGAAATGGGTGAAATGCGCAAACTGGCCTTAAACGGCGTCCTACGGAGCTGATTCTTTGTCCAGAGGATAATCACGGCCTGAGAAACACATTGGCACAAGAGAAATTCCAGTAGGACCAACGGAAATGGGTGAAATGCGCAAACTGGCCTTAAACGGCGTCCTACGGAGCTGATTCTTTGTCCAGAGGATAATCACGGCCTGAGAAACACATTGGCACAAGAGAAATTCCAGTAGGACCAACGGAAATGGGTGAAATGCGCAAACTGGCCTTAAACGGCGTCCTACGGAGCTGATTCTTTGTCCAGAGGATAATCACGGCCTGAGAAACACATTGGCACAAGAGAAATTCCAGTAGGACCAACGGAAATGGGTGAAATGCGCAAACTGGCCTTAAACGGCGTCCTACGGAGCTGATTCTTTGTCCAGAGGATAATCACGGCCTGAGAAACACATTGGCACAAGAGAAATTCCAGTAGGACCAACGGAAATGGGTGAAATGCGCAAACTGGCCTTAAACGGCGTCCTACGGAGCTGATTCTTTGTCCAGAGGATAATCACGGCCTGAGAAACACATTGGCACAAGAGAAATTCCAGTAGGACCAACGGAAATGGGTGAAATGCGCAAACTGGCCTTAAACGGCGTCCTACGGACGCTGATTCTTTGTCCAGAGGATAATCACGGCCTGAGAAACACATTGGCACAAGAGAAATTCCAGTAGGACCAACGGAAATGGGTGAAATGCGCAAACTGGCCTTAAACGGCGTCCTACGGAGCTGATTCTTTGTCCAGAGGATAATCACGGCCTGAGAAACACATTGGCACAAGAGAAATTCCAGTAGGACCAACGGAAATGGGTGAAATGCGCAAACTGGCCTTAAACGGCGTCCTACGGAGCTGATTCTTTGTCCAGAGGATAATCACGGCCTGAGAAACACATTGGCACAAGAGAAATTCCAGTAGGACCAACGGAAATGGGTGAAATGCGCAAACTGGCCTTAAACGGCGTCCTACGGAGCTGATTCTTTGTCCAGAGGATAATCACGGCCTGAGAAACACATTGGCACAAGAGAAATTCCAGTAGGACCAACGGAAATGGGTGAAATGCGCAAACTGGCCTTAAACGGCGTCCTACGGAGCTGATTCTTTGTCCAGAGGATAATCACGGCCTGAGAAACACATTGGCACAAGAGAAATTCCAGTAGGACCAACGGAAATGGGTGAAATGCGCAAACTGGCCTTAAACGGCGTCCTACGGAGCTGATTCTTTGTCCAGAGGATAATCACGGCCTGAGAAACACATTGGCACAAGAGAAATTCCAGTAGGACCAACGGAAATGGGTGAAATGCGCAAACTGGCCTTAAACGGCGTCCTACGGAGCTGATTCTTTGTCCAGAGGATAATCACGGCCTGAGAAACACATTGGCACAAGAGAAATTCCAGTAGGACCAACGGAAATGGGTGAAATGCGCAAACTGGCCTTAAACGGCGTCCTACGGAGCTGATTCTTTGTCCAGAGGATAATCACGGCCTGAGAAACACATTGGCACAAGAGAAATTCCAGTAGGACCAACGGAAATGGGTGAAATGCGCAAACTGGCCTTAAACGGCGTCCTACGGAGCTGATTCTTTGTCCAGAGGATAATCACGGCCTGAGAAACACATTGGCACAAGAGAAATTCCAGTAGGACCAACGGAAATGGGTGAAATGCGCAAACTGGCCTTAAACGGCGTCCTACGGAGCTGATTCTTTGTCCAGAGGATAATCACGGCCTGAGAAACACATTGGCACAAGAGAAATTCCAGTAGGACCAACGGAAATGGGTGAAATGCGCAAACTGGCCTTAAACGGCGTCCTACGGAGCTGATTCTTTGTCCAGAGGATAATCACGGCCTGAGAAACACATTGGCACAAGAGAAATTCCAGTAGGACCAACGGAAATGGGTGAAATGCGCAAACTGGCCTTAAACGGCGTCCTACGGAGCTGATTCTTTGTCCAGAGGATAATCACGGCCTGAGAAACACATTGGCACAAGAGAAATTCCAGTAGGACCAACGGAAATGGGTGAAATGCGCAAACTGGCCTTAAACGGCGTCCTACGGAGCTGATTCTTTGTCCAGAGGATAATCACGGCCTGAGAAACACATTGGCACAAGAGAAATTCCAGTAGGACCAACGGAAATGGGTGAAATGCGCAAACTGGCCTTAAACGGCGTCCTACGGAGCTGATTCTTTGTCCAGAGGATAATCACGGCCTGAGAAACACATTGGCACAAGAGAAATTCCAGTAGGACCAACGGAAATGGGTGAAATGCGCAAACTGGCCTTAAACGGCGTCCTACGGAGCTGATTCTTTGTCCAGAGGATAATCACGGCCTGAGAAACACATTGGCACAAGAGAAATTCCAGTAGGACCAACGGAAATGGGTGAAATGCGCAAACTGGCCTTAAACGGCGTCCTACGGAGCTGATTCTTTGTCCAGAGGATAATCACGGCCTGAGAAACACATTGGCACAAGAGAAATTCCAGTAGGACCAACGGAAATGGGTGAAATGCGCAAACTGGCCTTAAACGGCGTCCTACGGAGCTGATTCTTTGTCCAGAGGATAATCACGGCCTGAGAAACACATTGGCACAAGAGAAATTCCAGTAGGACCAACGGAAATGGGTGAAATGCGCAAACTGGCCTTAAACGGCGTCCTACGGAGCTGATTCTTTGTCCAGAGGATAATCACGGCCTGAGAAACACATTGGCACAAGAGAAATTCCAGTAGGACCAACGGAAATGGGTGAAATGCGCAAACTGGCCTTAAACGGCGTCCTACGGAGCTGATTCTTTGTCCAGAGGATAATCACGGCCTGAGAAACACATTGGCACAAGAGAAATTCCAGTAGGACCAACGGAAATGGGTGAAATGCGCAAACTGGCCTTAAACGGCGTCCTACGGAGCTGATTCTTTGTCCAGAGGATAATCACGGCCTGAGAAACACATTGGCACAAGAGAAATTCCAGTAGGACCAACGGAAATGGGTGAAATGCGCAAACTGGCCTTAAACGGCGTCCTACGGAGCTGATTCTTTGTCCAGAGGATAATCACGGCCTGAGAAACACATTGGCACAAGAGAAATTCCAGTAGGACCAACGGAAATGGGTGAAATGCGCAAACTGGCCTTAAACGGCGTCCTACGGAGCTGATTCTTTGTCCAGAGGATAATCACGGCCTGAGAAACACATTGGCACAAGAGAAATTCCAGTAGGACCAACGGAAATGGGTGAAATGCGCAAACTGGCCTTAAACGGCGTCCTACGGAGCTGATTCTTTGTCCAGAGGATAATCACGGCCTGAGAAACACATTGGCACAAGAGAAATTCCAGTAGGACCAACGGAAATGGGTGAAATGCGCAAACTGGCCTTAAAAACGGCGTCCTACGGAGCTGATTCTTTGTCCAGAGGATAATCACGGCCTGAGAAACACATTGGCACAAGAGAAATTCCAGTAGGACCAACGGAAATGGGTGAAATGCGCAAACTGGCCTTAAACGGCGTCCTACGGAGCTGATTCTTTGTCCAGAGGATAATCACGGCCTGAGAAACACATTGGCACAAGAGAAATTCCAGTAGGACCAACGGAAATGGGTGAAATGCGCAAACTGGCCTTAAACGGCGTCCTACGGAGCTGATTCTTTGTCCAGAGGATAATCACGGCCTGAGAAACACATTGGCACAAGAGAAATTCCAGTAGGACCAACGGAAATGGGTGAAATGCGCAAACTGGCCTTAAACGGCGTCCTACGGAGCTGATTCTTTGTCCAGAGGATAATCACGGCCTGAGAAACACATTGGCACAAGAGAAATTCCAGTAGGACCAACGGAAATGGGTGAAATGCGCAAACTGGCCTTAAACGGCGTCCTACGGAGCTGATTCTTTGTCCAGAGGATAATCACGGCCTGAGAAACACATTGGCACAAGAGAAATTCCAGTAGGACCAACGGAAATGGGTGAAATGCGCAAACTGGCCTTAAACGGCGTCCTACGGAGCTGATTCTTTGTCCAGAGGATAATCACGGCCTGAGAAACACATTGGCACAAGAGAAATTCCAGTAGGACCAACGGAAATGGGTGAAATGCGCAAACTGGCCTTAAACGGCGTCCTACGGAGCTGATTCTTTGTCCAGAGGATAATCACGGCCTGAGAAACACATTGGCACAAGAGAAATTCCAGTAGGACCAACGGAAATGGGTGAAATGCGCAAACTGGCCTTAAACGGCGTCCTACGGAGCTGATTCTTTGTCCAGAGGATAATCACGGCCTGAGAAACACATTGGCACAAGAGAAATTCCAGTAGGACCAACGGAAATGGGTGAAATGCGCAAACTGGCCTTAAACGGCGTCCTACGGAGCTGATTCTTTGTCCAGAGGATAATCACGGCCTGAGAAACACATTGGCACAAGAGAAATTCCAGTAGGACCAACGGAAATGGGTGAAATGCGCAAACTGGCCTTAAACGGCGTCCTACGGAGCTGATTCTTTGTCCAGAGGATAATCACGGCCTGAGAAACACATTGGCACAAGAGAAATTCCAGTAGGACCAACGGAAATGGGTGAAATGCGCAAACTGGCCTTAAACGGCGTCCTACGGAGCTGATTCTTTGTCCAGAGGATAATCACGGCCTGAGAAACACATTGGCACAAGAGAAATTCCAGTAGGACCAACGGAAATGGGTGAAATGCGCAAACTGGCCTTAAACGGCGTCCTACGGAGCTGATTCTTTGTCCAGAGGATAATCACGGCCTGAGAAACACATTGGCACAAGAGAAATTCCAGTAGGACCAACGGAAATGGGTGAAATGCGCAAACTGGCCTTAAACGGCGTCCTACGGAGCTGATTCTTTGTCCAGAGGATAATCACGGCCTGAGAAACACATTGGCACAAGAGAAATTCCAGTAGGACCAACGGAAATGGGTGAAATGCGCAAACTGGCCTTAAACGGCGTCCTACGGAGCTGATTCTTTGTCCAGAGGATAATCACGGCCTGAGAAACACATTGGCACAAGAGAAATTCCAGTAGGACCAACGGAAATGGGTGAAATGCGCAAACTGGCCTTAAACGGCGTCCTACGGAGCTGATTCTTTGTCCAGAGGATAATCACGGCCTGAGAAACACATTGGCACAAGAGAAATTCCAGTAGGACCAACGGAAATGGGTGAAATGCGCAAACTGGCCTTAAACGGCGTCCTACGGAGCTGATTCTTTGTCCAGAGGATAATCACGGCCTGAGAAACACATTGGCACAAGAGAAATTCCAGTAGGACCAACGGAAATGGGTGAAATGCGCAAACTGGCCTTAAACGGCGTCCTACGGAGCTGATTCTTTGTCCAGAGGATAATCACGGCCTGAGAAACACATTGGCACAAGAGAAATTCCAGTAGGACCAACGGAAATGGGTGAAATGCGCAAACTGGCCTTAAACGGCGTCCTACGGAGCTGATTCTTTGTCCAGAGGATAATCACGGCCTGAGAAACACATTGGCACAAGAGAAATTCCAGTAGGACCAACGGAAATGGGTGAAATGCGCAAACTGGCCTTAAACGGCGTCCTACGGAGCTGATTCTTTGTCCAGAGGATAATCACGGCCTGAGAAACACATTGGCACAAGAGAAATTCCAGTAGGACCAACGGAAATGGGTGAAATGCGCAAACTGGCCTTAAACGGCGTCCTACGGAGCTGATTCTTTGTCCAGAGGATAATCACGGCCTGAGAAACACATTGGCACAAGAGAAATTCCAGTAGGACCAACGGAAATGGGTGAAATGCGCAAACTGGCCTTAAACGGCGTCCTACGGAGCTGATTCTTTGTCCAGAGGATAATCACGGCCTGAGAAACACATTGGCACAAGAGAAATTCCAGTAGGACCAACGGAAATGGGTGAAATGCGCAAACTGGCCTTAAACGGCGTCCTACGGAGCTGATTCTTTGTCCAGAGGATAATCACGGCCTGAGAAACACATTGGCACAAGAGAAATTCCAGTAGGACCAACGGAAATGGGTGAAATGCGCAAACTGGCCTTAAACGGCGTCCTACGGAGCTGATTCTTTGTCCAGAGGATAATCACGGCCTGAGAAACACATTGGCACAAGAGAAATTCCAGTAGGACCAACGGAAATGGGTGAAATGCGCAAACTGGCCTTAAACGGCGTCCTACGGAGCTGATTCTTTGTCCAGAGGATAATCACGGCCTGAGAAACACATTGGCACAAGAGAAATTCCAGTAGGACCAACGGAAATGGGTGAAATGCGCAAACTGGCCTTAAACGGCGTCCTACGGAGCTGATTCTTTGTCCAGAGGATAATCACGGCCTGAGAAACACATTGGCACAAGAGAAATTCCAGTAGGACCAACGGAAATGGGTGAAATGCGCAAACTGGCCTTAAACGGCGTCCTACGGAGCTGATTCTTTGTCCAGAGGATAATCACGGCCTGAGAAACACATTGGCACAAGAGAAATTCCAGTAGGACCAACGGAAATGGGTGAAATGCGCAAACTGGCCTTAAACGGCGTCCTACGGAGCTGATTCTTTGTCCAGAGGATAATCACGGCCTGAGAAACACATTGGCACAAGAGAAATTCCAGTAGGACCAACGGAAATGGGTGAAATGCGCAAACTGGCCTTAAACGGCGTCCTACGGAGCTGATTCTTTGTCCAGAGGATAATCACGGCCTGAGAAACACATTGGCACAAGAGAAATTCCAGTAGGACCAACGGAAATGGGTGAAATGCGCAAACTGGCCTTAAACGGCGTCCTACGGAGCTGATTCTTTGTCCAGAGGATAATCACGGCCTGAGAAACACATTGGCACAAGAGAAATTCCAGTAGGACCAACGGAAATGGGTGAAATGCGCAAACTGGCCTTAAACGGCGTCCTACGGAGCTGATTCTTTGTCCAGAGGATAATCACGGCCTGAGAAACACATTGGCACAAGAGAAATTCCAGTAGGACCAACGGAAATGGGTGAAATGCGCAAACTGGCCTTAAACGGCGTCCTACGGAGCTGATTCTTTGTCCAGAGGATAATCACGGCCTGAGAAACACATTGGCACAAGAGAAATTCCAGTAGGACCAACGGAAATGGGTGAAATGCGCAAACTGGCCTTAAACGGCGTCCTACGGAGCTGATTCTTTGTCCAGAGGATAATCACGGCCTGAGAAACACATTGGCACAAGAGAAATTCCAGTAGGACCAACGGAAATGGGTGAAATGCGCAAACTGGCCTTAAACGGCGTCCTACGGAGCTGATTCTTTGTCCAGAGGATAATCACGGCCTGAGAAACACATTGGCACAAGAGAAATTCCAGTAGGACCAACGGAAATGGGTGAAATGCGCAAACTGGCCTTAAACGGCGTCCTACGGAGCTGATTCTTTGTCCAGAGGATAATCACGGCCTGAGAAACACATTGGCACAAGAGAAATTCCAGTAGGACCAACGGAAATGGGTGAAATGCGCAAACTGGCCTTAAACGGCGTCCTACGGAGCTGATTCTTTGTCCAGAGGATAATCACGGCCTGAGAAACACATTGGCACAAGAGAAATTCCAGTAGGACCAACGGAAATGGGTGAAATGCGCAAACTGGCCTTAAACGGCGTCCTACGGAGCTGATTCTTTGTCCAGAGGATAATCACGGCCTGAGAAACACATTGGCACAAGAGAAATTCCAGTAGGACCAACGGAAATGGGTGAAATGCGCAAACTGGCCTTAAACGGCGTCCTACGGAGCTGATTCTTTGTCCAGAGGATAATCACGGCCTGAGAAACACATTGGCACAAGAGAAATTCCAGTAGGACCAACGGAAATGGGTGAAATGCGCAAACTGGCCTTAAACGGCGTCCTACGGAGCTGATTCTTTGTCCAGAGGATAATCACGGCCTGAGAAACACATTGGCACAAGAGAAATTCCAGTAGGACCAACGGAAATGGGTGAAATGCGCAAACTGGCCTTAAACGGCGTCCTACGGAGCTGATTCTTTGTCCAGAGGATAATCACGGCCTGAGAAACACATTGGCACAAGAGAAATTCCAGTAGGACCAACGGAAATGGGTGAAATGCGCAAACTGGCCTTAAACGGCGTCCTACGGAGCTGATTCTTTGTCCAGAGGATAATCACGGCCTGAGAAACACATTGGCACAAGAGAAATTCCAGTAGGACCAACGGAAATGGGTGAAATGCGCAAACTGGCCTTAAACGGCGTCCTACGGAGCTGATTCTTTGTCCAGAGGATAATCACGGCCTGAGAAACACATTGGCACAAGAGAAATTCCAGTAGGACCAACGGAAATGGGTGAAATGCGCAAACTGGCCTTAAACGGCGTCCTACGGAGCTGATTCTTTGTCCAGAGGATAATCACGGCCTGAGAAACACATTGGCACAAGAGAAATTCCAGTAGGACCAACGGAAATGGGTGAAATGCGCAAACTGGCCTTAAACGGCGTCCTACGGAGCTGATTCTTTGTCCAGAGGATAATCACGGCCTGAGAAACACATTGGCACAAGAGAAATTCCAGTAGGACCAACGGAAATGGGTGAAATGCGCAAACTGGCCTTAAACGGCGTCCTACGGAGCTGATTCTTTGTCCAGAGGATAATCACGGCCTGAGAAACACATTGGCACAAGAGAAATTCCAGTAGGACCAACGGAAATGGGTGAAATGCGCAAACTGGCCTTAAACGGCGTCCTACGGAGCTGATTCTTTGTCCAGAGGATAATCACGGCCTGAGAAACACATTGGCACAAGAGAAATTCCAGTAGGACCAACGGAAATGGGTGAAATGCGCAAACTGGCCTTAAACGGCGTCCTACGGAGCTGATTCTTTGTCCAGAGGATAATCACGGCCTGAGAAACACATTGGCACAAGAGAAATTCCAGTAGGACCAACGGAAATGGGTGAAATGCGCAAACTGGCCTTAAACGGCGTCCTACGGAGCTGATTCTTTGTCCAGAGGATAATCACGGCCTGAGAAACACATTGGCACAAGAGAAATTCCAGTAGGACCAACGGAAATGGGTGAAATGCGCAAACTGGCCTTAAACGGCGTCCTACGGAGCTGATTCTTTGTCCAGAGGATAATCACGGCCTGAGAAACACATTGGCACAAGAGAAATTCCAGTAGGACCAACGGAAATGGGTGAAATGCGCAAACTGGCCTTAAACGGCGTCCTACGGAGCTGATTCTTTGTCCAGAGGATAATCACGGCCTGAGAAACACATTGGCACAAGAGAAATTCCAGTAGGACCAACGGAAATGGGTGAAATGCGCAAACTGGCCTTAAACGGCGTCCTACGGAGCTGATTCTTTGTCCAGAGGATAATCACGGCCTGAGAAACACATTGGCACAAGAGAAATTCCAGTAGGACCAACGGAAATGGGTGAAATGCGCAAACTGGCCTTAAACGGCGTCCTACGGAGCTGATTCTTTGTCCAGAGGATAATCACGGCCTGAGAAACACATTGGCACAAGAGAAATTCCAGTAGGACCAACGGAAATGGGTGAAATGCGCAAACTGGCCTTAAACGGCGTCCTACGGAGCTGATTCTTTGTCCAGAGGATAATCACGGCCTGAGAAACACATTGGCACAAGAGAAATTCCAGTAGGACCAACGGAAATGGGTGAAATGCGCAAACTGGCCTTAAACGGCGTCCTACGGAGCTGATTCTTTGTCCAGAGGATAATCACGGCCTGAGAAACACATTGGCACAAGAGAAATTCCAGTAGGACCAACGGAAATGGGTGAAATGCGCAAACTGGCCTTAAACGGCGTCCTACGGAGCTGATTCTTTGTCCAGAGGATAATCACGGCCTGAGAAACACATTGGCACAAGAGAAATTCCAGTAGGACCAACGGAAATGGGTGAAATGCGCAAACTGGCCTTAAACGGCGTCCTACGGAGCTGATTCTTTGTCCAGAGGATAATCACGGCCTGAGAAACACATTGGCACAAGAGAAATTCCAGTAGGACCAACGGAAATGGGTGAAATGCGCAAACTGGCCTTAAACGGCGTCCTACGGAGCTGATTCTTTGTCCAGAGGATAATCACGGCCTGAGAAACACATTGGCACAAGAGAAATTCCAGTAGGACCAACGGAAATGGGTGAAATGCGCAAACTGGCCTTAAACGGCGTCCTACGGAGCTGATTCTTTGTCCAGAGGATAATCACGGCCTGAGAAACACATTGGCACAAGAGAAATTCCAGTAGGACCAACGGAAATGGGTGAAATGCGCAAACTGGCCTTAAACGGCGTCCTACGGAGCTGATGCTTTGTCCAGAGGATAATCACGGCCTGAGAAACACATTGGCACAAGAGAAATTCCAGTAGGACCAACGGAAATGGGTGAAATGCGCAAACTGGCCTTAAACGGCGTCCTACGGAGCTGATTCTTTGTCCAGAGGATAATCACGGCCTGAGAAACACATTGGCACAAGAGAAATTCCAGTAGGACCAACGGAAATGGGTGAAATGCGCAAACTGGCCTTAAACGGCGTCCTACGGAGCTGATTCTTTGTCCAGAGGATAATCACGGCCTGAGAAACACATTGGCACAAGAGAAATTCCAGTAGGACCAACGGAAATGGGTGAAATTGCGCAAACTGGCCTTAAACGGCGTCCTACGGAGCTGATTCTTTGTCCAGAGGATAATCACGGCCTGAGAAACACATTGGCACAAGAGAAATTCCAGTAGGACCAACGGAAATGGGTGAAATGCGCAAACTGGCCTTAAACGGCGTCCTACGGAGCTGATTCTTTGTCCAGAGGATAATCACGGCCTGAGAAACACATTGGCACAAGAGAAATTCCAGTAGGACCAACGGAAATGGGTGAAATGCGCAAACTGGCCTTAAACGGCGTCCTACGGAGCTGATTCTTTGTCCAGAGGATAATCACGGCCTGAGAAACACATTGGCACAAGAGAAATTCCAGTAGGACCAACGGAAATGGGTGAAATGCGCAAACTGGCCTTAAACGGCGTCCTACGGAGCTGATTCTTTGTCCAGAGGATAATCACGGCCTGAGAAACACATTGGCACAAGAGAAATTCCAGTAGGACCAACGGAAATGGGTGAAATGCGCAAACTGGCCTTAAACGGCGTCCTACGGAGCTGATTCTTTGTCCAGAGGATAATCACGGCCTGAGAAACACATTGGCACAAGAGAAATTCCAGTAGGACCAACGGAAATGGGTGAAATGCGCAAACTGGCCTTAAACGGCGTCCTACGGAGCTGATTCTTTGTCCAGAGGATAATCACGGCCTGAGAAACACATTGGCACAAGAGAAATTCCAGTAGGACCAACGGAAATGGGTGAAATGCGCAAACTGGCCTTAAACGGCGTCCTACGGAGCTGATTCTTTGTCCAGAGGATAATCACGGCCTGAGAAACACATTGGCACAAGAGAAATTCCAGTAGGACCAACGGAAATGGGTGAAATGCGCAAACTGGCCTTAAACGGCGTCCTACGGAGCTGATTCTTTGTCCAGAGGATAATCACGGCCTGAGAAACACATTGGCACAAGAGAAATTCCAGTAGGACCAACGGAAATGGGTGAAATGCGCAAACTGGCCTTAAACGGCGTCCTACGGAGCTGATTCTTTGTCCAGAGGATAATCACGGCCTGAGAAACACATTGGCACAAGAGAAATTCCAGTAGGACCAACGGAAATGGGTGAAATGCGCAAACTGGCCTTAAACGGCGTCCTACGGAGCTGATTCTTTGTCCAGAGGATAATCACGGCCTGAGAAACACATTGGCACAAGAGAAATTCCAGTAGGACCAACGGAAATGGGTGAAATGCGCAAACTGGCCTTAAACGGCGTCCTACGGAGCTGATTCTTTGTCCAGAGGATAATCACGGCCTGAGAAACACATTGGCACAAGAGAAATTCCAGTAGGACCAACGGAAATGGGTGAAATGCGCAAACTGGCCTTAAACGGCGTCCTACGGAGCTGATTCTTTGTCCAGAGGATAATCACGGCCTGAGAAACACATTGGCACAAGAGAAATTCCAGTAGGACCAACGGAAATGGGTGAAATGCGCAAACTGGCCTTAAACGGCGTCCTACGGAGCTGATTCTTTGTCCAGAGGATAATCACGGCCTGAGAAACACATTGGCACAAGAGAAATTCCAGTAGGACCAACGGAAATGGGTGAAATGCGCAAACTGGCCTTAAACGGCGTCCTACGGAGCTGATTCTTTGTCCAGAGGATAATCACGGCCTGAGAAACACATTGGCACAAGAGAAATTCCAGTAGGACCAACGGAAATGGGTGAAATGCGCAAACTGGCCTTAAACGGCGTCCTACGGAGCTGATTCTTTGTCCAGAGGATAATCACGGCCTGAGAAACACATTGGCACAAGAGAAATTCCAGTAGGACCAACGGAAATGGGTGAAATGCGCAAACTGGCCTTAAACGGCGTCCTACGGAGCTGATTCTTTGTCCAGAGGATAATCACGGCCTGAGAAACACATTGGCACAAGAGAAATTCCAGTAGGACCAACGGAAATGGGTGAAATGCGCAAACTGGCCTTAAACGGCGTCCTACGGAGCTGATTCTTTGTCCAGAGGATAATCACGGCCTGAGAAACACATTGGCACAAGAGAAATTCCAGTAGGACCAACGGAAATGGGTGAAATGCGCAAACTGGCCTTAAACGGCGTCCTACGGAGCTGATTCTTTGTCCAGAGGATAATCACGGCCTGAGAAACACATTGGCACAAGAGAAATTCCAGTAGGACCAACGGAAATGGGTGAAATGCGCAAACTGGCCTTAAACGGCGTCCTACGGAGCTGATTCTTTGTCCAGAGGATAATCACGGCCTGAGAAACACATTGGCACAAGAGAAATTCCAGTAGGACCAACGGAAATGGGTGAAATGCGCAAACTGGCCTTAAACGGCGTCCTACGGAGCTGATTCTTTGTCCAGAGGATAATCACGGCCTGAGAAACACATTGGCACAAGAGAAATTCCAGTAGGACCAACGGAAATGGGTGAAATGCGCAAACTGGCCTTAAACGGCGTCCTACGGAGCTGATTCTTTGTCCAGAGGATAATCACGGCCTGAGAAACACATTGGCACAAGAGAAATTCCAGTAGGACCAACGGAAATGGGTGAAATGCGCAAACTGGCCTTAAACGGCGTCCTACGGAGCTGATTCTTTGTCCAGAGGATAATCACGGCCTGAGAAACACATTGGCACAAGAGAAATTCCAGTAGGACCAACGGAAATGGGTGAAATGCGCAAACTGGCCTTAAACGGCGTCCTACGGAGCTGATTCTTTGTCCAGAGGATAATCACGGCCTGAGAAACACATTGGCACAAGAGAAATTCCAGTAGGACCAACGGAAATGGGTGAAATGCGCAAACTGGCCTTAAACGGCGTCCTACGGAGCTGATTCTTTGTCCAGAGGATAATCACGGCCTGAGAAACACATTGGCACAAGAGAAATTCCAGTAGGACCAACGGAAATGGGTGAAATGCGCAAACTGGCCTTAAACGGCGTCCTACGGAGCTGATTCTTTGTCCAGAGGATAATCACGGCCTGAGAAACACATTGGCACAAGAGAAATTCCAGTAGGACCAACGGAAATGGGTGAAATGCGCAAACTGGCCTTAAACGGCGTCCTACGGAGCTGATTCTTTGTCCAGAGGATAATCACGGCCTGAGAAACACATTGGCACAAGAGAAATTCCAGTAGGACCAACGGAAATGGGTGAAATGCGCAAACTGGCCTTAAACGGCGTCCTACGGAGCTGATTCTTTGTCCAGAGGATAATCACGGCCTGAGAAACACATTGGCACAAGAGAAATTCCAGTAGGACCAACGGAAATGGGTGAAATGCGCAAACTGGCCTTAAACGGCGTCCTACGGAGCTGATTCTTTGTCCAGAGGATAATCACGGCCTGAGAAACACATTGGCACAAGAGAAATTCCAGTAGGACCAACGGAAATGGGTGAAATGCGCAAACTGGCCTTAAACGGCGTCCTACGGAGCTGATTCTTTGTCCAGAGGATAATCACGGCCTGAGAAACACATTGGCACAAGAGAAATTCCAGTAGGACCAACGGAAATGGGTGAAATGCGCAAACTGGCCTTAAACGGCGTCCTACGGAGCTGATTCTTTGTCCAGAGGATAATCACGGCCTGAGAAACACATTGGCACAAGAGAAATTCCAGTAGGACCAACGGAAATGGGTGAAATGCGCAAACTGGCCTTAAACGGCGTCCTACGGAGCTGATTCTTTGTCCAGAGGATAATCACGGCCTGAGAAACACATTGGCACAAGAGAAATTCCAGTAGGACCAACGGAAATGGGTGAAATGCGCAAACTGGCCTTAAACGGCGTCCTACGGAGCTGATTCTTTGTCCAGAGGATAATCACGGCCTGAGAAACACATTGGCACAAGAGAAATTCCAGTAGGACCAACGGAAATGGGTGAAATGCGCAAACTGGCCTTAAACGGCGTCCTACGGAGCTGATTCTTTGTCCAGAGGATAATCACGGCCTGAGAAACACATTGGCACAAGAGAAATTCCAGTAGGACCAACGGAAATGGGTGAAATGCGCAAACTGGCCTTAAACGGCGTCCTACGGAGCTGATTCTTTGTCCAGAGGATAATCACGGCCTGAGAAACACATTGGCACAAGAGAAATTCCAGTAGGACCAACGGAAATGGGTGAAATGCGCAAACTGGCCTTAAACGGCGTCCTACGGAGCTGATTCTTTGTCCAGAGGATAATCACGGCCTGAGAAACACATTGGCACAAGAGAAATTCCAGTAGGACCAACGGAAATGGGTGAAATGCGCAAACTGGCCTTAAACGGCGTCCTACGGAGCTGATTCTTTGTCCAGAGGATAATCACGGCCTGAGAAACACATTGGCACAAGAGAAATTCCAGTAGGACCAACGGAAATGGGTGAAATGCGCAAACTGGCCTTAAACGGCGTCCTACGGAGCTGATTCTTTGTCCAGAGGATAATCACGGCCTGAGAAACACATTGGCACAAGAGAAATTCCAGTAGGACCAACGGAAATGGGTGAAATGCGCAAACTGGCCTTAAACGGCGTCCTACGGAGCTGATTCTTTGTCCAGAGGATAATCACGGCCTGAGAAACACATTGGCACAAGAGAAATTCCAGTAGGACCAACGGAAATGGGTGAAATGCGCAAACTGGCCTTAAACGGCGTCCTACGGAGCTGATTCTTTGTCCAGAGGATAATCACGGCCTGAGAAACACATTGGCACAAGAGAAATTCCAGTAGGACCAACGGAAATGGGTGAAATGCGCAAACTGGCCTTAAACGGCGTCCTACGGAGCTGATTCTTTGTCCAGAGGATAATCACGGCCTGAGAAACACATTGGCACAAGAGAAATTCCAGTAGGACCAACGGAAATGGGTGAAATGCGCAAACTGGCCTTAAACGGCGTCCTACGGAGCTGATTCTTTGTCCAGAGGATAATCACGGCCTGAGAAACACATTGGCACAAGAGAAATTCCAGTAGGACCAACGGAAATGGGTGAAATGCGCAAACTGGCCTTAAACGGCGTCCTACGGAGCTGATTCTTTGTCCAGAGGATAATCACGGCCTGAGAAACACATTGGCACAAGAGAAATTCCAGTAGGACACGGAAATGGGTGAAATGCGCAAACTGGCCTTAAACGGCGTCCTACGGAGCTGATTCTTTGTCCAGAGGATAATCACGGCCTGAGAAACACATTGGCACAAGAGAAATTCCAGTAGGACCAACGGAAATGGGTGAAATGCGCAAACTGGCCTTAAACGGCGTCCTACGGAGCTGATTCTTTGTCCAGAGGATAATCACGGCCTGAGAAACACATTGGCACAAGAGAAATTCCAGTAGGACCAACGGAAATGGGTGAAATGCGCAAACTGGCCTTAAACGGCGTCCTACGGAGCTGATTCTTTGTCCAGAGGATAATCACGGCCTGAGAAACACATTGGCACAAGAGAAATTCCAGTAGGACCAACGGAAATGGGTGAAATGCGCAAACTGGCCTTAAACGGCGTCCTACGGAGCTGATTCTTTGTCCAGAGGATAATCACGGCCTGAGAAACACATTGGCACAAGAGAAATTCCAGTAGGACCAACGGAAATGGGTGAAATGCGCAAACTGGCCTTAAACGGCGTCCTACGGAGCTGATTCTTTGTCCAGAGGATAATCACGGCCTGAGAAACACATTGGCACAAGAGAAATTCCAGTAGGACCAACGGAAATGGGTGAAATGCGCAAACTGGCCTTAAACGGCGTCCTACGGAGCTGATTCTTTGTCCAGAGGATAATCACGGCCTGAGAAACACATTGGCACAAGAGAAATTCCAGTAGGACCAACGGAAATGGGTGAAATGCGCAAACTGGCCTTAAACGGCGTCCTACGGAGCTGATTCTTTGTCCAGAGGATAATCACGGCCTGAGAAACACATTGGCACAAGAGAAATTCCAGTAGGACCAACGGAAATGGGTGAAATGCGCAAACTGGCCTTAAACGGCGTCCTACGGAGCTGATTCTTTGTCCAGAGGATAATCACGGCCTGAGAAACACATTGGCACAAGAGAAATTCCAGTAGGACCAACGGAAATGGGTGAAATGCGCAAACTGGCCTTAAACGGCGTCCTACGGAGCTGATTCTTTGTCCAGAGGATAATCACGGCCTGAGAAACACATTGGCACAAGAGAAATTCCAGTAGGACCAACGGAAATGGGTGAAATGCGCAAACTGGCCTTAAACGGCGTCCTACGGAGCTGATTCTTTGTCCAGAGGATAATCACGGCCTGAGAAACACATTGGCACAAGAGAAATTCCAGTAGGACCAACGGAAATGGGTGAAATGCGCAAACTGGCCTTAAACGGCGTCCTACGGAGCTGATTCTTTGTCCAGAGGATAATCACGGCCTGAGAAACACATTGGCACAAGAGAAATTCCAGTAGGACCAACGGAAATGGGTGAAATGCGCAAACTGGCCTTAAACGGCGTCCTACGGAGCTGATTCTTTGTCCAGAGGATAATCACGGCCTGAGAAACACATTGGCACAAGAGAAATTCCAGTAGGACCAACGGAAATGGGTGAAATGCGCAAACTGGCCTTAAACGGCGTCCTACGGAGCTGATTCTTTGTCCAGAGGATAATCACGGCCTGAGAAACACATTGGCACAAGAGAAATTCCAGTAGGACCAACGGAAATGGGTGAAATGCGCAAACTGGCCTTAAACGGCGTCCTACGGAGCTGATTCTTTGTCCAGAGGATAATCACGGCCTGAGAAACACATTGGCACAAGAGAAATTCCAGTAGGACCAACGGAAATGGGTGAAATGCGCAAACTGGCCTTAAACGGCGTCCTACGGAGCTGATTCTTTGTCCAGAGGATAATCACGGCCTGAGAAACACATTGGCACAAGAGAAATTCCAGTAGGACCAACGGAAATGGGTGAAATGCGCAAACTGGCCTTAAACGGCGTCCTACGGAGCTGATTCTTTGTCCAGAGGATAATCACGGCCTGAGAAACACATTGGCACAAGAGAAATTCCAGTAGGACCAACGGAAATGGGTGAAATGCGCAAACTGGCCTTAAACGGCGTCCTACGGAGCTGATTCTTTGTCCAGAGGATAATCACGGCCTGAGAAACACATTGGCACAAGAGAAATTCCAGTAGGACCAACGGAAATGGGTGAAATGCGCAAACTGGCCTTAAACGGCGTCCTACGGAGCTGATTCTTTGTCCAGAGGATAATCACGGCCTGAGAAACACATTGGCACAAGAGAAATTCCAGTAGGACCAACGGAAATGGGTGAAATGCGCAAACTGGCCTTAAACGGCGTCCTACGGAGCTGATTCTTTGTCCAGAGGATAATCACGGCCTGAGAAACACATTGGCACAAGAGAAATTCCAGTAGGACCAACGGAAATGGGTGAAATGCGCAAACTGGCCTTAAACGGCGTCCTACGGAGCTGATTCTTTGTCCAGAGGATAATCACGGCCTGAGAAACACATTGGCACAAGAGAAATTCCAGTAGGACCAACGGAAATGGGTGAAATGCGCAAACTGGCCTTAAACGGCGTCCTACGGAGCTGATTCTTTGTCCAGAGGATAATCACGGCCTGAGAAACACATTGGCACAAGAGAAATTCCAGTAGGACCAACGGAAATGGGTGAAATGCGCAAACTGGCCTTAAACGGCGTCCTACGGAGCTGATTCTTTGTCCAGAGGATAATCACGGCCTGAGAAACACATTGGCACAAGAGAAATTCCAGTAGGACCAACGGAAATGGGTGAAATGCGCAAACTGGCCTTAAACGGCGTCCTACGGAGCTGATTCTTTGTCCAGAGGATAATCACGGCCTGAGAAACACATTGGCACAAGAGAAATTCCAGTAGGACCAACGGAAATGGGTGAAATGCGCAAACTGGCCTTAAACGGCGTCCTACGGAGCTGATTCTTTGTCCAGAGGATAATCACGGCCTGAGAAACACATTGGCACAAGAGAAATTCCAGTAGGACCAACGGAAATGGGTGAAATGCGCAAACTGGCCTTAAACGGCGTCCTACGGAGCTGATTCTTTGTCCAGAGGATAATCACGGCCTGAGAAACACATTGGCACAAGAGAAATTCCAGTAGGACCAACGGAAATGGGTGAAATGCGCAAACTGGCCTTAAACGGCGTCCTACGGAGCTGATTCTTTGTCCAGAGGATAATCACGGCCTGAGAAACACATTGGCACAAGAGAAATTCCAGTAGGACCAACGGAAATGGGTGAAATGCGCAAACTGGCCTTAAACGGCGTCCTACGGAGCTGATTCTTTGTCCAGAGGATAATCACGGCCTGAGAAACACATTGGCACAAGAGAAATTCCAGTAGGACCAACGGAAATGGGTGAAATGCGCAAACTGGCCTTAAACGGCGTCCTACGGAGCTGATTCTTTGTCCAGAGGATAATCACGGCCTGAGAAACACATTGGCACAAGAGAAATTCCAGTAGGACCAACGGAAATGGGTGAAATGCGCAAACTGGCCTTAAACGGCGTCCTACGGAGCTGATTCTTTGTCCAGAGGATAATCACGGCCTGAGAAACACATTGGCACAAGAGAAATTCCAGTAGGACCAACGGAAATGGGTGAAATGCGCAAACTGGCCTTAAACGGCGTCCTACGGAGCTGATTCTTTGTCCAGAGGATAATCACGGCCTGAGAAACACATTGGCACAAGAGAAATTCCAGTAGGACCAACGGAAATGGGTGAAATGCGCAAACTGGCCTTAAACGGCGTCCTACGGAGCTGATTCTTTGTCCAGAGGATAATCACGGCCTGAGAAACACATTGGCACAAGAGAAATTCCAGTAGGACCAACGGAAATGGGTGAAATGCGCAAACTGGCCTTAAACGGCGTCCTACGGAGCTGATTCTTTGTCCAGAGGATAATCACGGCCTGAGAAACACATTGGCACAAGAGAAATTCCAGTAGGACCAACGGAAATGGGTGAAATGCGCAAACTGGCCTTAAACGGCGTCCTACGGAGCTGATTCTTTGTCCAGAGGATAATCACGGCCTGAGAAACACATTGGCACAAGAGAAATTCCAGTAGGACCAACGGAAATGGGTGAAATGCGCAAACTGGCCTTAAACGGCGTCCTACGGAGCTGATTCTTTGTCCAGAGGATAATCACGGCCTGAGAAACACATTGGCACAAGAGAAATTCCAGTAGGACCAACGGAAATGGGTGAAATGCGCAAACTGGCCTTAAACGGCGTCCTACGGAGCTGATTCTTTGTCCAGAGGATAATCACGGCCTGAGAAACACATTGGCACAAGAGAAATTCCAGTAGGACCAACGGAAATGGGTGAAATGCGCAAACTGGCCTTAAACGGCGTCCTACGGAGCTGATTCTTTGTCCAGAGGATAATCACGGCCTGAGAAACACATTGGCACAAGAGAAATTCCAGTAGGACCAACGGAAATGGGTGAAATGCGCGAACTGGCCTTAAACGGCGTCCTACGGAGCTGATTCTTTGTCCAGAGGATAATCACGGCCTGAGAAACACATTGGCACAAGAGAAATTCCAGTAGGACCAACGGAAATGGGTGAAATGCGCAAACTGGCCTTAAACGGCGTCCTACGGAGCTGATTCTTTGTCCAGAGGATAATCACGGCCTGAGAAACACATTGGCACAAGAGAAATTCCAGTAGGACCAACGGAAATGGGTGAAATGCGCAAACTGGCCTTAAACGGCGTCCTACGGAGCTGATTCTTTGTCCAGAGGATAATCACGGCCTGAGAAACACATTGGCACAAGAGAAATTCCAGTAGGACCAACGGAAATGGGTGAAATGCGCAAACTGGCCTTAAACGGCGTCCTACGGAGCTGATTCTTTGTCCAGAGGATAATCACGGCCTGAGAAACACATTGGCACAAGAGAAATTCCAGTAGGACCAACGGAAATGGGTGAAATGCGCAAACTGGCCTTAAACGGCGTCCTACGGAGCTGATTCTTTGTCCAGAGGATAATCACGGCCTGAGAAACACATTGGCACAAGAGAAATTCCAGTAGGACCAACGGAAATGGGTGAAATGCGCAAACTGGCCTTAAACGGCGTCCTACGGAGCTGATTCTTTGTCCAGAGGATAATCACGGCCTGAGAAACACATTGGCACAAGAGAAATTCCAGTAGGACCAACGGAAATGGGTGAAATGCGCAAACTGGCCTTAAACGGCGTCCTACGGAGCTGATTCTTTGTCCAGAGGATAATCACGGCCTGAGAAACACATTGGCACAAGAGAAATTCCAGTAGGACCAACGGAAATGGGTGAAATGCGCAAACTGGCCTTAAACGGCGTCCTACGGAGCTGATTCTTTGTCCAGAGGATAATCACGGCCTGAGAAACACATTGGCACAAGAGAAATTCCAGTAGGACCAACGGAAATGGGTGAAATGCGCAAACTGGCCTTAAACGGCGTCCTACGGAGCTGATTCTTTGTCCAGAGGATAATCACGGCCTGAGAAACACATTGGCACAAGAGAAATTCCAGTAGGACCAACGGAAATGGGTGAAATGCGCAAACTGGCCTTAAACGGCGTCCTACGGAGCTGATTCTTTGTCCAGAGGATAATCACGGCCTGAGAAACACATTGGCACAAGAGAAATTCCAGTAGGACCAACGGAAATGGGTGAAATGCGCAAACTGGCCTTAAACGGCGTCCTACGGAGCTGATTCTTTGTCCAGAGGATAATCACGGCCTGAGAAACACATTGGCACAAGAGAAATTCCAGTAGGACCAACGGAAATGGGTGAAATGCGCAAACTGGCCTTAAACGGCGTCCTACGGAGCTGATTCTTTGTCCAGAGGATAATCACGGCCTGAGAAACACATTGGCACAAGAGAAATTCCAGTAGGACCAACGGAAATGGGTGAAATGCGCAAACTGGCCTTAAACGGCGTCCTACGGAGCTGATTCTTTGTCCAGAGGATAATCACGGCCTGAGAAACACATTGGCACAAGAGAAATTCCAGTAGGACCAACGGAAATGGGTGAAATGCGCAAACTGGCCTTAAACGGCGTCCTACGGAGCTGATTCTTTGTCCAGAGGATAATCACGGCCTGAGAAACACATTGGCACAAGAGAAATTCCAGTAGGACCAACGGAAATGGGTGAAATGCGCAAACTGGCCTTAAACGGCGTCCTACGGAGCTGATTCTTTGTCCAGAGGATAATCACGGCCTGAGAAACACATTGGCACAAGAGAAATTCCAGTAGGACCAACGGAAATGGGTGAAATGCGCAAACTGGCCTTAAACGGCGTCCTACGGAGCTGATTCTTTGTCCAGAGGATAATCACGGCCTGAGAAACACATTGGCACAAGAGAAATTCCAGTAGGACCAACGGAAATGGGTGAAATGCGCAAACTGGCCTTAAACGGCGTCCTACGGAGCTGATTCTTTGTCCAGAGGATAATCACGGCCTGAGAAACACATTGGCACAAGAGAAATTCCAGTAGGACCAACGGAAATGGGTGAAATGCGCAAACTGGCCTTAAACGGCGTCCTACGGAGCTGATTCTTTGTCCAGAGGATAATCACGGCCTGAGAAACACATTGGCACAAGAGAAATTCCAGTAGGACCAACGGAAATGGGTGAAATGCGCAAACTGGCCTTAAACGGCGTCCTACGGAGCTGATTCTTTGTCCAGAGGATAATCACGGCCTGAGAAACACATTGGCACAAGAGAAATTCCAGTAGGACCAACGGAAATGGGTGAAATGCGCAAACTGGCCTTAAACGGCGTCCTACGGAGCTGATTCTTTGTCCAGAGGATAATCACGGCCTGAGAAACACATTGGCACAAGAGAAATTCCAGTAGGACCAACGGAAATGGGTGAAATGCGCAAACTGGCCTTAAACGGCGTCCTACGGAGCTGATTCTTTGTCCAGAGGATAATCACGGCCTGAGAAACACATTGGCACAAGAGAAATTCCAGTAGGACCAACGGAAATGGGTGAAATGCGCAAACTGGCCTTAAACGGCGTCCTACGGAGCTGATTCTTTGTCCAGAGGATAATCACGGCCTGAGAAACACATTGGCACAAGAGAAATTCCAGTAGGACCAACGGAAATGGGTGAAATGCGCAAACTGGCCTTAAACGGCGTCCTACGGAGCTGATTCTTTGTCCAGAGGATAATCACGGCCTGAGAAACACATTGGCACAAGAGAAATTCCAGTAGGACCAACGGAAATGGGTGAAATGCGCAAACTGGCCTTAAACGGCGTCCTACGGAGCTGATTCTTTGTCCAGAGGATAATCACGGCCTGAGAAACACATTGGCACAAGAGAAATTCCAGTAGGACCAACGGAAATGGGTGAAATGCGCAAACTGGCCTTAAACGGCGTCCTACGGAGCTGATTCTTTGTCCAGAGGATAATCACGGCCTGAGAAACACATTGGCACAAGAGAAATTCCAGTAGGACCAACGGAAATGGGTGAAATGCGCAAACTGGCCTTAAACGGCGTCCTACGGAGCTGATTCTTTGTCCAGAGGATAATCACGGCCTGAGAAACACATTGGCACAAGAGAAATTCCAGTAGGACCAACGGAAATGGGTGAAATGCGCAAACTGGCCTTAAACGGCGTCCTACGGAGCTGATTCTTTGTCCAGAGGATAATCACGGCCTGAGAAACACATTGGCACAAGAGAAATTCCAGTAGGACCAACGGAAATGGGTGAAATGCGCAAACTGGCCTTAAACGGCGTCCTACGGAGCTGATTCTTTGTCCAGAGGATAATCACGGCCTGAGAAACACATTGGCACAAGAGAAATTCCAGTAGGACCAACGGAAATGGGTGAAATGCGCAAACTGGCCTTAAACGGCGTCCTACGGAGCTGATTCTTTGTCCAGAGGATAATCACGGCCTGAGAAACACATTGGCACAAGAGAAATTCCAGTAGGACCAACGGAAATGGGTGAAATGCGCAAACTGGCCTTAAACGGCGTCCTACGGAGCTGATTCTTTGTCCAGAGGATAATCACGGCCTGAGAAACACATTGGCACAAGAGAAATTCCAGTAGGACCAACGGAAATGGGTGAAATGCGCAAACTGGCCTTAAACGGCGTCCTACGGAGCTGATTCTTTGTCCAGAGGATAATCACGGCCTGAGAAACACATTGGCACAAGAGAAATTCCAGTAGGACCAACGGAAATGGGTGAAATGCGCAAACTGGCCTTAAACGGCGTCCTACGGAGCTGATTCTTTGTCCAGAGGATAATCACGGCCTGAGAAACACATTGGCACAAGAGAAATTCCAGTAGGACCAACGGAAATGGGTGAAATGCGCAAACTGGCCTTAAACGGCGTCCTACGGAGCTGATTCTTTGTCCAGAGGATAATCACGGCCTGAGAAACACATTGGCACAAGAGAAATTCCAGTAGGACCAACGGAAATGGGTGAAATGCGCAAACTGGCCTTAAACGGCGTCCTACGGAGCTGATTCTTTGTCCAGAGGATAATCACGGCCTGAGAAACACATTGGCACAAGAGAAATTCCAGTAGGACCAACGGAAATGGGTGAAATGCGCAAACTGGCCTTAAACGGCGTCCTACGGAGCTGATTCTTTGTCCAGAGGATAATCACGGCCTGAGAAACACATTGGCACAAGAGAAATTCCAGTAGGACCAACGGAAATGGGTGAAATGCGCAAACTGGCCTTAAACGGCGTCCTACGGAGCTGATTCTTTGTCCAGAGGATAATCACGGCCTGAGAAACACATTGGCACAAGAGAAATTCCAGTAGGACCAACGGAAATGGGTGAAATGCGCAAACTGGCCTTAAACGGCGTCCTACGGAGCTGATTCTTTGTCCAGAGGATAATCACGGCCTGAGAAACACATTGGCACAAGAGAAATTCCAGTAGGACCAACGGAAATGGGTGAAATGCGCAAACTGGCCTTAAACGGCGTCCTACGGAGCTGATTCTTTGTCCAGAGGATAATCACGGCCTGAGAAACACATTGGCACAAGAGAAATTCCAGTAGGACCAACGGAAATGGGTGAAATGCGCAAACTGGCCTTAAACGGCGTCCTACGGAGCTGATTCTTTGTCCAGAGGATAATCACGGCCTGAGAAACACATTGGCACAAGAGAAATTCCAGTAGGACCAACGGAAATGGGTGAAATGCGCAAACTGGCCTTAAACGGCGTCCTACGGAGCTGATTCTTTGTCCAGAGGATAATCACGGCCTGAGAAACACATTGGCACAAGAGAAATTCCAGTAGGACCAACGGAAATGGGTGAAATGCGCAAACTGGCCTTAAACGGCGTCCTACGGAGCTGATTCTTTGTCCAGAGGATAATCACGGCCTGAGAAACACATTGGCACAAGAGAAATTCCAGTAGGACCAACGGAAATGGGTGAAATGCGCAAACTGGCCTTAAACGGCGTCCTACGGAGCTGATTCTTTGTCCAGAGGATAATCACGGCCTGAGAAACACATTGGCACAAGAGAAATTCCAGTAGGACCAACGGAAATGGGTGAAATGCGCAAACTGGCCTTAAACGGCGTCCTACGGAGCTGATTCTTTGTCCAGAGGATAATCACGGCCTGAGAAACACATTGGCACAAGAGAAATTCCAGTAGGACCAACGGAAATGGGTGAAATGCGCAAACTGGCCTTAAACGGCGTCCTACGGAGCTGATTCTTTGTCCAGAGGATAATCACGGCCTGAGAAACACATTGGCACAAGAGAAATTCCAGTAGGACCAACGGAAATGGGTGAAATGCGCAAACTGGCCTTAAACGGCGTCCTACGGAGCTGATTCTTTGTCCAGAGGATAATCACGGCCTGAGAAACACATTGGCACAAGAGAAATTCCAGTAGGACCAACGGAAATGGGTGAAATGCGCAAACTGGCCTTAAACGGCGTCCTACGGAGCTGATTCTTTGTCCAGAGGATAATCACGGCCTGAGAAACACATTGGCACAAGAGAAATTCCAGTAGGACCAACGGAAATGGGTGAAATGCGCAAACTGGCCTTAAACGGCGTCCTACGGAGCTGATTCTTTGTCCAGAGGATAATCACGGCCTGAGAAACACATTGGCACAAGAGAAATTCCAGTAGGACCAACGGAAATGGGTGAAATGCGCAAACTGGCCTTAAACGGCGTCCTACGGAGCTGATTCTTTGTCCAGAGGATAATCACGGCCTGAGAAACACATTGGCACAAGAGAAATTCCAGTAGGACCAACGGAAATGGGTGAAATGCGCAAACTGGCCTTAAACGGCGTCCTACGGAGCTGATTCTTTGTCCAGAGGATAATCACGGCCTGAGAAACACATTGGCACAAGAGAAATTCCAGTAGGACCAACGGAAATGGGTGAAATGCGCAAACTGGCCTTAAACGGCGTCCTACGGAGCTGATTCTTTGTCCAGAGGATAATCACGGCCTGAGAAACACATTGGCACAAGAGAAATTCCAGTAGGACCAACGGAAATGGGTGAAATGCGCAAACTGGCCTTAAACGGCGTCCTACGGAGCTGATTCTTTGTCCAGAGGATAATCACGGCCTGAGAAACACATTGGCACAAGAGAAATTCCAGTAGGACCAACGGAAATGGGTGAAATGCGCAAACTGGCCTTAAACGGCGTCCTACGGAGCTGATTCTTTGTCCAGAGGATAATCACGGCCTGAGAAACACATTGGCACAAGAGAAATTCCAGTAGGACCAACGGAAATGGGTGAAATGCGCAAACTGGCCTTAAACGGCGTCCTACGGAGCTGATTCTTTGTCCAGAGGATAATCACGGCCTGAGAAACACATTGGCACAAGAGAAATTCCAGTAGGACCAACGGAAATGGGTGAAATGCGCAAACTGGCCTTAAACGGCGTCCTACGGAGCTGATTCTTTGTCCAGAGGATAATCACGGCCTGAGAAACACATTGGCACAAGAGAAATTCCAGTAGGACCAACGGAAATGGGTGAAATGCGCAAACTGGCCTTAAACGGCGTCCTACGGAGCTGATTCTTTGTCCAGAGGATAATCACGGCCTGAGAAACACATTGGCACAAGAGAAATTCCAGTAGGACCAACGGAAATGGGTGAAATGCGCAAACTGGCCTTAAACGGCGTCCTACGGAGCTGATTCTTTGTCCAGAGGATAATCACGGCCTGAGAAACACATTGGCACAAGAGAAATTCCAGTAGGACCAACGGAAATGGGTGAAATGCGCAAACTGGCCTTAAACGGCGTCCTACGGAGCTGATTCTTTGTCCAGAGGATAATCACGGCCTGAGAAACACATTGGCACAAGAGAAATTCCAGTAGGACCAACGGAAATGGGTGAAATGCGCAAACTGGCCTTAAACGGCGTCCTACGGAGCTGATTCTTTGTCCAGAGGATAATCACGGCCTGAGAAACACATTGGCACAAGAGAAATTCCAGTAGGACCAACGGAAATGGGTGAAATGCGCAAACTGGCCTTAAACGGCGTCCTACGGAGCTGATTCTTTGTCCAGAGGATAATCACGGCCTGAGAAACACATTGGCACAAGAGAAATTCCAGTAGGACCAACGGAAATGGGTGAAATGCGCAAACTGGCCTTAAACGGCGTCCTACGGAGCTGATTCTTTGTCCAGAGGATAATCACGGCCTGAGAAACACATTGGCACAAGAGAAATTCCAGTAGGACCAACGGAAATGGGTGAAATGCGCAAACTGGCCTTAAACGGCGTCCTACGGAGCTGATTCTTTGTCCAGAGGATAATCACGGCCTGAGAAACACATTGGCACAAGAGAAATTCCAGTAGGACCAACGGAAATGGGTGAAATGCGCAAACTGGCCTTAAACGGCGTCCTACGGAGCTGATTCTTTGTCCAGAGGATAATCACGGCCTGAGAAACACATTGGCACAAGAGAAATTCCAGTAGGACCAACGGAAATGGGTGAAATGCGCAAACTGGCCTTAAACGGCGTCCTACGGAGCTGATTCTTTGTCCAGAGGATAATCACGGCCTGAGAAACACATTGGCACAAGAGAAATTCCAGTAGGACCAACGGAAATGGGTGAAATGCGCAAACTGGCCTTAAACGGCGTCCTACGGAGCTGATTCTTTGTCCAGAGGATAATCACGGCCTGAGAAACACATTGGCACAAGAGAAATTCCAGTAGGACCAACGGAAATGGGTGAAATGCGCAAACTGGCCTTAAACGGCGTCCTACGGAGCTGATTCTTTGTCCAGAGGATAATCACGGCCTGAGAAACACATTGGCACAAGAGAAATTCCAGTAGGACCAACGGAAATGGGTGAAATGCGCAAACTGGCCTTAAACGGCGTCCTACGGAGCTGATTCTTTGTCCAGAGGATAATCACGGCCTGAGAAACACATTGGCACAAGAGAAATTCCAGTAGGACCAACGGAAATGGGTGAAATGCGCAAACTGGCCTTAAACGGCGTCCTACGGAGCTGATTCTTTGTCCAGAGGATAATCACGGCCTGAGAAACACATTGGCACAAGAGAAATTCCAGTAGGACCAACGGAAATGGGTGAAATGCGCAAACTGGCCTTAAACGGCGTCCTACGGAGCTGATTCTTTGTCCAGAGGATAATCACGGCCTGAGAAACACATTGGCACAAGAGAAATTCCAGTAGGACCAACGGAAATGGGTGAAATGCGCAAACTGGCCTTAAACGGCGTCCTACGGAGCTGATTCTTTGTCCAGAGGATAATCACGGCCTGAGAAACACATTGGCACAAGAGAAATTCCAGTAGGACCAACGGAAATGGGTGAAATGCGCAAACTGGCCTTAAACGGCGTCCTACGGAGCTGATTCTTTGTCCAGAGGATAATCACGGCCTGAGAAACACATTGGCACAAGAGAAATTCCAGTAGGACCAACGGAAATGGGTGAAATGCGCAAACTGGCCTTAAACGGCGTCCTACGGAGCTGATTCTTTGTCCAGAGGATAATCACGGCCTGAGAAACACATTGGCACAAGAGAAATTCCAGTAGGACCAACGGAAATGGGTGAAATGCGCAAACTGGCCTTAAACGGCGTCCTACGGAGCTGATTCTTTGTCCAGAGGATAATCACGGCCTGAGAAACACATTGGCACAAGAGAAATTCCAGTAGGACCAACGGAAATGGGTGAAATGCGCAAACTGGCCTTAAACGGCGTCCTACGGAGCTGATTCTTTGTCCAGAGGATAATCACGGCCTGAGAAACACATTGGCACAAGAGAAATTCCAGTAGGACCAACGGAAATGGGTGAAATGCGCAAACTGGCCTTAAACGGCGTCCTACGGAGCTGATTCTTTGTCCAGAGGATAATCACGGCCTGAGAAACACATTGGCACAAGAGAAATTCCAGTAGGACCAACGGAAATGGGTGAAATGCGCAAACTGGCCTTAAACGGCGTCCTACGGAGCTGATTCTTTGTCCAGAGGATAATCACGGCCTGAGAAACACATTGGCACAAGAGAAATTCCAGTAGGACCAACGGAAATGGGTGAAATGCGCAAACTGGCCTTAAACGGCGTCCTACGGAGCTGATTCTTTGTCCAGAGGATAATCACGGCCTGAGAAACACATTGGCACAAGAGAAATTCCAGTAGGACCAACGGAAATGGGTGAAATGCGCAAACTGGCCTTAAACGGCGTCCTACGGAGCTGATTCTTTGTCCAGAGGATAATCACGGCCTGAGAAACACATTGGCACAAGAGAAATTCCAGTAGGACCAACGGAAATGGGTGAAATGCGCAAACTGGCCTTAAACGGCGTCCTACGGAGCTGATTCTTTGTCCAGAGGATAATCACGGCCTGAGAAACACATTGGCACAAGAGAAATTCCAGTAGGACCAACGGAAATGGGTGAAATGCGCAAACTGGCCTTAAACGGCGTCCTACGGAGCTGATTCTTTGTCCAGAGGATAATCACGGCCTGAGAAACACATTGGCACAAGAGAAATTCCAGTAGGACCAACGGAAATGGGTGAAATGCGCAAACTGGCCTTAAACGGCGTCCTACGGAGCTGATTCTTTGTCCAGAGGATAATCACGGCCTGAGAAACACATTGGCACAAGAGAAATTCCAGTAGGACCAACGGAAATGGGTGAAATGCGCAAACTGGCCTTAAACGGCGTCCTACGGAGCTGATTCTTTGTCCAGAGGATAATCACGGCCTGAGAAACACATTGGCACAAGAGAAATTCCAGTAGGACCAACGGAAATGGGTGAAATGCGCAAACTGGCCTTAAACGGCGTCCTACGGAGCTGATTCTTTGTCCAGAGGATAATCACGGCCTGAGAAACACATTGGCACAAGAGAAATTCCAGTAGGACCAACGGAAATGGGTGAAATGCGCAAACTGGCCTTAAACGGCGTCCTACGGAGCTGATTCTTTGTCCAGAGGATAATCACGGCCTGAGAAACACATTGGCACAAGAGAAATTCCAGTAGGACCAACGGAAATGGGTGAAATGCGCAAACTGGCCTTAAACGGCGTCCTACGGAGCTGATTCTTTGTCCAGAGGATAATCACGGCCTGAGAAACACATTGGCACAAGAGAAATTCCAGTAGGACCAACGGAAATGGGTGAAATGCGCAAACTGGCCTTAAACGGCGTCCTACGGAGCTGATTCTTTGTCCAGAGGATAATCACGGCCTGAGAAACACATTGGCACAAGAGAAATTCCAGTAGGACCAACGGAAATGGGTGAAATGCGCAAACTGGCCTTAAACGGCGTCCTACGGAGCTGATTCTTTGTCCAGAGGATAATCACGGCCTGAGAAACACATTGGCACAAGAGAAATTCCAGTAGGACCAACGGAAATGGGTGAAATGCGCAAACTGGGCCTTAAACGGCGTCCTACGGAGCTGATTCTTTGTCCAGAGGATAATCACGGCCTGAGAAACACATTGGCACAAGAGAAATTCCAGTAGGACCAACGGAAATGGGTGAAATGCGCAAACTGGCCTTAAACGGCGTCCTACGGAGCTGATTCTTTGTCCAGAGGATAATCACGGCCTGAGAAACACATTGGCACAAGAGAAATTCCAGTAGGACCAACGGAAATGGGTGAAATGCGCAAACTGGCCTTAAACGGCGTCCTACGGAGCTGATTCTTTGTCCAGAGGATAATCACGGCCTGAGAAACACATTGGCACAAGAGAAATTCCAGTAGGACCAACGGAAATGGGTGAAATGCGCAAACTGGCCTTAAACGGCGTCCTACGGAGCTGATTCTTTGTCCAGAGGATAATCACGGCCTGAGAAACACATTGGCACAAGAGAAATTCCAGTAGGACCAACGGAAATGGGTGAAATGCGCAAACTGGCCTTAAACGGCGTCCTACGGAGCTGATTCTTTGTCCAGAGGATAATCACGGCCTGAGAAACACATTGGCACAAGAGAAATTCCAGTAGGACCAACGGAAATGGGTGAAATGCGCAAACTGGCCTTAAACGGCGTCCTACGGAGCTGATTCTTTGTCCAGAGGATAATCACGGCCTGAGAAACACATTGGCACAAGAGAAATTCCAGTAGGACCAACGGAAATGGGTGAAATGCGCAAACTGGCCTTAAACGGCGTCCTACGGAGCTGATTCTTTGTCCAGAGGATAATCACGGCCTGAGAAACACATTGGCACAAGAGAAATTCCAGTAGGACCAACGGAAATGGGTGAAATGCGCAAACTGGCCTTAAACGGCGTCCTACGGAGCTGATTCTTTGTCCAGAGGATAATCACGGCCTGAGAAACACATTGGCACAAGAGAAATTCCAGTAGGACCAACGGAAATGGGTGAAATGCGCAAACTGGCCTTAAACGGCGTCCTACGGAGCTGATTCTTTGTCCAGAGGATAATCACGGCCTGAGAAACACATTGGCACAAGAGAAATTCCAGTAGGACCAACGGAAATGGGTGAAATGCGCAAACTGGCCTTAAACGGCGTCCTACGGAGCTGATTCTTTGTCCAGAGGATAATCACGGCCTGAGAAACACATTGGCACAAGAGAAATTCCAGTAGGACCAACGGAAATGGGTGAAATGCGCAAACTGGCCTTAAACGGCGTCCTACGGAGCTGATTCTTTGTCCAGAGGATAATCACGGCCTGAGAAACACATTGGCACAAGAGAAATTCCAGTAGGACCAACGGAAATGGGTGAAATGCGCAAACTGGCCTTAAACGGCGTCCTACGGAGCTGATTCTTTGTCCAGAGGATAATCACGGCCTGAGAAACACATTGGCACAAGAGAAATTCCAGTAGGACCAACGGAAATGGGTGAAATGCGCAAACTGGCCTTAAACGGCGTCCTACGGAGCTGATTCTTTGTCCAGAGGATAATCACGGCCTGAGAAACACATTGGCACAAGAGAAATTCCAGTAGGACCAACGGAAATGGGTGAAATGCGCAAACTGGCCTTAAACGGCGTCCTACGGAGCTGATTCTTTGTCCAGAGGATAATCACGGCCTGAGAAACACATTGGCACAAGAGAAATTCCAGTAGGACCAACGGAAATGGGTGAAATGCGCAAACTGGCCTTAAACGGCGTCCTACGGAGCTGATTCTTTGTCCAGAGGATAATCACGGCCTGAGAAACACATTGGCACAAGAGAAATTCCAGTAGGACCAACGGAAATGGGTGAAATGCGCAAACTGGCCTTAAACGGCGTCCTACGGAGCTGATTCTTTGTCCAGAGGATAATCACGGCCTGAGAAACACATTGGCACAAGAGAAATTCCAGTAGGACCAACGGAAATGGGTGAAATGCGCAAACTGGCCTTAAACGGCGTCCTACGGAGCTGATTCTTTGTCCAGAGGATAATCACGGCCTGAGAAACACATTGGCACAAGAGAAATTCCAGTAGGACCAACGGAAATGGGTGAAATGCGCAAACTGGCCTTAAACGGCGTCCTACGGAGCTGATTCTTTGTCCAGAGGATAATCACGGCCTGAGAAACACATTGGCACAAGAGAAATTCCAGTAGGACCAACGGAAATGGGTGAAATGCGCAAACTGGCCTTAAACGGCGTCCTACGGAGCTGATTCTTTGTCCAGAGGATAATCACGGCCTGAGAAACACATTGGCACAAGAGAAATTCCAGTAGGACCAACGGAAATGGGTGAAATGCGCAAACTGGCCTTAAACGGCGTCCTACGGAGCTGATTCTTTGTCCAGAGGATAATCACGGCCTGAGAAACACATTGGCACAAGAGAAATTCCAGTAGGACCAACGGAAATGGGTGAAATGCGCAAACTGGCCTTAAACGGCGTCCTACGGAGCTGATTCTTTGTCCAGAGGATAATCACGGCCTGAGAAACACATTGGCACAAGAGAAATTCCAGTAGGACCAACGGAAATGGGTGAAATGCGCAAACTGGCCTTAAACGGCGTCCTACGGAGCTGATTCTTTGTCCAGAGGATAATCACGGCCTGAGAAACACATTGGCACAAGAGAAATTCCAGTAGGACCAACGGAAATGGGTGAAATGCGCAAACTGGCCTTAAACGGCGTCCTACGGAGCTGATTCTTTGTCCAGAGGATAATCACGGCCTGAGAAACACATTGGCACAAGAGAAATTCCAGTAGGACCAACGGAAATGGGTGAAATGCGCAAACTGGCCTTAAACGGCGTCCTACGGAGCTGATTCTTTGTCCAGAGGATAATCACGGCCTGAGAAACACATTGGCACAAGAGAAATTCCAGTAGGACCAACGGAAATGGGTGAAATGCGCAAACTGGCCTTAAACGGCGTCCTACGGAGCTGATTCTTTGTCCAGAGGATAATCACGGCCTGAGAAACACATTGGCACAAGAGAAATTCCAGTAGGACCAACGGAAATGGGTGAAATGCGCAAACTGGCCTTAAACGGCGTCCTACGGAGCTGATTCTTTGTCCAGAGGATAATCACGGCCTGAGAAACACATTGGCACAAGAGAAATTCCAGTAGGACCAACGGAAATGGGTGAAATGCGCAAACTGGCCTTAAACGGCGTCCTACGGAGCTGATTCTTTGTCCAGAGGATAATCACGGCCTGAGAAACACATTGGCACAAGAGAAATTCCAGTAGGACCAACGGAAATGGGTGAAATGCGCAAACTGGCCTTAAACGGCGTCCTACGGAGCTGATTCTTTGTCCAGAGGATAATCACGGCCTGAGAAACACATTGGCACAAGAGAAATTCCAGTAGGACCAACGGAAATGGGTGAAATGCGCAAACTGGCCTTAAACGGCGTCCTACGGAGCTGATTCTTTGTCCAGAGGATAATCACGGCCTGAGAAACACATTGGCACAAGAGAAATTCCAGTAGGACCAACGGAAATGGGTGAAATGCGCAAACTGGCCTTAAACGGCGTCCTACGGAGCTGATTCTTTGTCCAGAGGATAATCACGGCCTGAGAAACACATTGGCACAAGAGAAATTCCAGTAGGACCAACGGAAATGGGTGAAATGCGCAAACTGGCCTTAAACGGCGTCCTACGGAGCTGATTCTTTGTCCAGAGGATAATCACGGCCTGAGAAACACATTGGCACAAGAGAAATTCCAGTAGGACCAACGGAAATGGGTGAAATGCGCAAACTGGCCTTAAACGGCGTCCTACGGAGCTGATTCTTTGTCCAGAGGATAATCACGGCCTGAGAAACACATTGGCACAAGAGAAATTCCAGTAGGACCAACGGAAATGGGTGAAATGCGCAAACTGGCCTTAAACGGCGTCCTACGGAGCTGATTCTTTGTCCAGAGGATAATCACGGCCTGAGAAACACATTGGCACAAGAGAAATTCCAGTAGGACCAACGGAAATGGGTGAAATGCGCAAACTGGCCTTAAACGGCGTCCTACGGAGCTGATTCTTTGTCCAGAGGATAATCACGGCCTGAGAAACACATTGGCACAAGAGAAATTCCAGTAGGACCAACGGAAATGGGTGAAATGCGCAAACTGGCCTTAAACGGCGTCCTACGGAGCTGATTCTTTGTCCAGAGGATAATCACGGCCTGAGAAACACATTGGCACAAGAGAAATTCCAGTAGGACCAACGGAAATGGGTGAAATGCGCAAACTGGCCTTAAACGGCGTCCTACGGAGCTGATTCTTTGTCCAGAGGATAATCACGGCCTGAGAAACACATTGGCACAAGAGAAATTCCAGTAGGACCAACGGAAATGGGTGAAATGCGCAAACTGGCCTTAAACGGCGTCCTACGGAGCTGATTCTTTGTCCAGAGGATAATCACGGCCTGAGAAACACATTGGCACAAGAGAAATTCCAGTAGGACCAACGGAAATGGGTGAAATGCGCAAACTGGCCTTAAACGGCGTCCTACGGAGCTGATTCTTTGTCCAGAGGATAATCACGGCCTGAGAAACACATTGGCACAAGAGAAATTCCAGTAGGACCAACGGAAATGGGTGAAATGCGCAAACTGGCCTTAAACGGCGTCCTACGGAGCTGATTCTTTGTCCAGAGGATAATCACGGCCTGAGAAACACATTGGCACAAGAGAAATTCCAGTAGGACCAACGGAAATGGGTGAAATGCGCAAACTGGCCTTAAACGGCGTCCTACGGAGCTGATTCTTTGTCCAGAGGATAATCACGGCCTGAGAAACACATTGGCACAAGAGAAATTCCAGTAGGACCAACGGAAATGGGTGAAATGCGCAAACTGGCCTTAAACGGCGTCCTACGGAGCTGATTCTTTGTCCAGAGGATAATCACGGCCTGAGAAACACATTGGCACAAGAGAAATTCCAGTAGGACCAACGGAAATGGGTGAAATGCGCAAACTGGCCTTAAACGGCGTCCTACGGAGCTGATTCTTTGTCCAGAGGATAATCACGGCCTGAGAAACACATTGGCACAAGAGAAATTCCAGTAGGACCAACGGAAATGGGTGAAATGCGCAAACTGGCCTTAAACGGCGTCCTACGGAGCTGATTCTTTGTCCAGAGGATAATCACGGCCTGAGAAACACATTGGCACAAGAGAAATTCCAGTAGGACCAACGGAAATGGGTGAAATGCGCAAACTGGCCTTAAACGGCGTCCTACGGAGCTGATTCTTTGTCCAGAGGATAATCACGGCCTGAGAAACACATTGGCACAAGAGAAATTCCAGTAGGACCAACGGAAATGGGTGAAATGCGCAAACTGGCCTTAAACGGCGTCCTACGGAGCTGATTCTTTGTCCAGAGGATAATCACGGCCTGAGAAACACATTGGCACAAGAGAAATTCCAGTAGGACCAACGGAAATGGGTGAAATGCGCAAACTGGCCTTAAACGGCGTCCTACGGAGCTGATTCTTTGTCCAGAGGATAATCACGGCCTGAGAAACACATTGGCACAAGAGAAATTCCAGTAGGACCAACGGAAATGGGTGAAATGCGCAAACTGGCCTTAAACGGCGTCCTACGGAGCTGATTCTTTGTCCAGAGGATAATCACGGCCTGAGAAACACATTGGCACAAGAGAAATTCCAGTAGGACCAACGGAAATGGGTGAAATGCGCAAACTGGCCTTAAACGGCGTCCTACGGAGCTGATTCTTTGTCCAGAGGATAATCACGGCCTGAGAAACACATTGGCACAAGAGAAATTCCAGTAGGACCAACGGAAATGGGTGAAATGCGCAAACTGGCCTTAAACGGCGTCCTACGGAGCTGATTCTTTGTCCAGAGGATAATCACGGCCTGAGAAACACATTGGCACAAGAGAAATTCCAGTAGGACCAACGGAAATGGGTGAAATGTGCAAACTGGCCTTAAACGGCGTCCTACGGAGCTGATTCTTTGTCCAGAGGATAATCACGGCCTGAGAAACACATTGGCACAAGAGAAATTCCAGTAGGACCAACGGAAATGGGTGAAATGCGCAAACTGGCCTTAAACGGCGTCCTACGGAGCTGATTCTTTGTCCAGAGGATAATCACGGCCTGAGAAACACATTGGCACAAGAGAAATTCCAGTAGGACCAACGGAAATGGGTGAAATGCGCAAACTGGCCTTAAACGGCGTCCTACGGAGCTGATTCTTTGTCCAGAGGATAATCACGGCCTGAGAAACACATTGGCACAAGAGAAATTCCAGTAGGACCAACGGAAATGGGTGAAATGCGCAAACTGGCCTTAAACGGCGTCCTACGGAGCTGATTCTTTGTCCAGAGGATAATCACGGCCTGAGAAACACATTGGCACAAGAGAAATTCCAGTAGGACCAACGGAAATGGGTGAAATGCGCAAACTGGCCTTAAACGGCGTCCTACGGAGCTGATTCTTTGTCCAGAGGATAATCACGGCCTGAGAAACACATTGGCACAAGAGAAATTCCAGTAGGACCAACGGAAATGGGTGAAATGCGCAAACTGGCCTTAAACGGCGTCCTACGGAGCTGATTCTTTGTCCAGAGGATAATCACGGCCTGAGAAACACATTGGCACAAGAGAAATTCCAGTAGGACCAACGGAAATGGGTGAAATGCGCAAACTGGCCTTAAACGGCGTCCTACGGAGCTGATTCTTTGTCCAGAGGATAATCACGGCCTGAGAAACACATTGGCACAAGAGAAATTCCAGTAGGACCAACGGAAATGGGTGAAATGCGCAAACTGGCCTTAAACGGCGTCCTACGGAGCTGATTCTTTGTCCAGAGGATAATCACGGCCTGAGAAACACATTGGCACAAGAGAAATTCCAGTAGGACCAACGGAAATGGGTGAAATGCGCAAACTGGCCTTAAACGGCGGGCCTACGGAGCTGATTCTTTGTACAGAGGATAATCACGGCCTGAGAAACACATTGGCACAAGAGAAACTTCCAGGGACCAACGGAAATGGGTGAAATGCGCAAACTGGCCTTAAACGGCGTCCTACGGAGCTGATTCTTTGTCCAGAGGATAATCACGGCCTGAGAAACACATTGGCACAAGAGAAATTCCAGTACGACCAACGGAAATGGGTGAAATGCGCAAACTGGCCTTAAACGGCGTCCTACGGAGCTGATTCTTTGTCCAGAGGATAATCACGGCCTGAGAAACACATTGGCACAAGAGAAATTCCAGTAGGACCAACGGAAATGGGTGAAATGCGCAAACTGGCCTTAAACGGCGTCCTACGGAGCTGATTCTTTGTCCAGAGGATAATCACGGCCTGAGAAACACATTGGCACAAGAGAAATTCCAGTAGGACCAACGGAAATGGGTGAAATGCGCAAACTGGCCTTAAACGGCGTCCTACGGAGCTGATTCTTTGTCCAGAGGATAATCACGGCCTGAGAAACACATTGGCACAAGAGAAATTCCAGTAGGACCAACGGAAATGGGTGAAATGCGCAAACTGGCCTTAAACGGCGTCCTACGGAGCTGATTCTTTGTCCAGAGGATGATCACGGCCTGAGAAACACATTGGCACAAGAGAAATTCCAGTACGACCAACGGAAATGGGTGAAATGCGCAAACTGGCCTTAAACGGCGTCCTACGGAGCTGATTCTTTGTCCAGAGGATAATCACGGCCTGAGAAACACATTGGCACAAGAGAAATTCCAGTAGGACCAACGGAAATGGGTGAAATGCGCAAACTGGCCTTAAACGGCGTCCTACGGAGCTGATTCTTTGTCCAGAGGATAATCACGGCCTGAGAAACACATTGGCACAAGAGAAATTCCAGTAGGACCAACGGAAATGGGTGAAATGCGCAAACTGGCCTTAAACGGCGTCCTACGGAGCTGATTCTTTGTCCAGAGGATAATCACGGCCTGAGAAACACATTGGCACAAGAGAAATTCCAGTAGGACCAACGGAAATGGGTGAAATGCGCAAACTGGCCTTAAACGGCGTCCTACGGAGCTGATTCTTTGTCCAGAGGATAATCACGGCCTGAGAAACACATTGGCACAAGAGAAATTCCAGTACGACGAACGGAAATGGGTGAAATGCGCAAACTGGCCTTAAACGGCGTCCTACGGAGCTGATTCTTTGTCCAGAGGATAATCACGGCCTGAGAAACACATTGGCACAAGAGAAATTCCAGTAGGACCAACGGAAATGGGTGAAATGCGCAAACTGGCCTTAAACGGCGTCCTACGGAGCTGATTCTTTGTCCAGAGGATAATCACGGCCTGAGAAACACATTGGCACAAGAGAAATTCCAGTAGGACCAACGGAAATGGGTGAAATGCGCAAACTGGCCTTAAACGGCGTCCTACGGAGCTGATTCTTTGTCCAGAGGATAATCACGGCCTGAGAAACACATTGGCACAAGAGAAATTCCAGTAGGACCAACGGAAATGGGTGAAATGCGCAAAATGGCCTTAAACGGCGTCCTACGGAGCTGATTCTTTGTCCAGAGGATAATCACGGCCTGAGAAACACATTGGCACAAGAGAAATTCCAGTAGGACCAACGGAAATGGGTGAAATGCGCAAACTGGCCTTAAACGGCGTCCTACGGAGCTGATTCTTTGTCCAGAGGATAATCACGGCCTGAGAAACACATTGGCACAAGAGAAATTCCAGTACGACCAACGGAAATGGGTGAAATGCGCAAACTGGCCTTAAACGGCGTCCTACGGAGCTGATTCTTTGTCCAGAGGATAATCACGGCCTGAGAAACACATTGGCACAAGAGAAATTCCAGTAGGACCAACGGAAATGGGTGAAATGCGCAAACTGGCCTTAAACGGCGTCCTACGGAGCTGATTCTTTGTCCAGAGGATAATCACGGCCTGAGAAACACATTGGCACAAGAGAAATTCCAGTAGGACCAACGGAAATGGGTGAAATGCGCAAACTGGCCTTAAACGGCGTCCTACGGAGCTGATTCTTTGTCCAGAGGATAATCACGGCCTGAGAAACACATTGGCACAAGAGAAATTCCAGTAGGACCAACGGAAATGGGTGAAATGCGCAAACTGGCCTTAAACGGCGTCCTACGGAGCTGATTCTTTGTCCAGAGGATAATCACGGCCTGAGAAACACATTGGCACAAGAGAAATTCCAGTAGGACCAACGGAAATGGGTGAAATGCGCAAACTGGCCTTAAACGGCGTCCTACGGAGCTGATTCTTTGTCCAGAGGATAATCACGGCCTGAGAAACACATTGGCACAAGAGAAATTCCAGTAGGACCAACGGAAATGGGTGAAATGCGCAAACTGGCCTTAAACGGCGTCCTACGGAGCTGATTCTTTGTCCAGAGGATAATCACGGCCTGAGAAACACATTGGCACAAGAGAAATTCCAGTAGGACCAACGGAAATGGGTGAAATGCGCAAACTGGCCTTAAACGGCGTCCTACGGAGCTGATTCTTTGTCCAGAGGATAATCACGGCCTGAGAAACACATTGGCACAAGAGAAATTCCAGTAGGACCAACGGAAATGGGTGAAATGCGCAAACTGGCCTTAAACGGCGTCCTACGGAGCTGATTCTTTGTCCAGAGGATAATCACGGCCTGAGAAACACATTGGCACATAAGAAATTCCAGTAGGACCAACGGAAATGGGTGAAATGCGCAAACTGGCCTTAAACGGCGTCCTACGGAGCTGATTCTTTGTCCAGAGGATAATCACGGCCTGAGAAACACATTGGCACAAGAGAAATTCCAGTAGGACCAACGGAAATGGGTGAAATGCGCAAACTGGCCTTAAACGGCGTCCTACGGAGCTGATTCTTTGTCCAGAGGATAATCACGGCCTGAGAAACACATTGGCACAAGAGAAATTCCAGTAGGACCAACGGAAATGGGTGAAATGCGCAAACTGGCCTTAAACGGCGTCCTACGGAGCTGATTCTTTGTCCAGAGGATAATCACGGCCTGAGAAACACATTGGCACAAGAGAAATTCCAGTAGGACCAACGGAAATGGGTGAAATGCGCAAACTGGCCTTAAACGGCGTCCTACGGAGCTGATTCTTTGTCCAGAGGATAATCACGGCCTGAGAAACACATTGGCACAAGAGAAATTCCAGTAGGACCAACGGAAATGGGTGAAATGCGCAAACTGGCCTTAAACGGCGTCCTACGGAGCTGATTCTTTGTCCAGAGGATAATCACGGCCTGAGAAACACATTGGCACAAGAGAAATTCCAGTAGGACCAACGGAAATGGGTGAAATGCGCAAACTGGCCTTAAACGGCGTCCTACGGAGCTGATTCTTTGTCCAGAGGATAATCACGGCCTGAGAAACACATTGGCACAAGAGAAATTCCAGTAGGACCAACGGAAATGGGTGAAATGCGCAAACTGGCCTTAAACGGCGTCCTACGGAGCTGATTCTTTGTCCAGAGGATAATCACGGCCTGAGAAACACATTGGCACAAGAGAAATTCCAGTAGGACCAACGGAAATGGGTGAAATGCGCAAACTGGCCTTAAACGGCGTCCTACGGAGCTGATTCTTTGTCCAGAGGATAATCACGGCCTGAGAAACACATTGGCACAAGAGAAATTCCAGTAGGACCAACGGAAATGGGTGAAATGCGCAAACTGGCCTTAAACGGCGTCCTACGGAGCTGATTCTTTGTCCAGAGGATAATCACGGCCTGAGAAACACATTGGCACAAGAGAAATTCCAGTAGGACCAACGGAAATGGGTGAAATGCGCAAACTGGCCTTAAACGGCGTCCTACGGAGCTGATTCTTTGTCCAGAGGATAATCACGGCCTGAGAAACACATTGGCACAAGAGAAATTCCAGTAGGACCAACGGAAATGGGTGAAATGCGCAAACTGGCCTTAAACGGCGTCCTACGGAGCTGATTCTTTGTCCAGAGGATAATCACGGCCTGAGAAACACATTGGCACAAGAGAAATTCCAGTAGGACCAACGGAAATGGGTGAAATGCGCAAACTGGCCTTAAACGGCGTCCTACGGAGCTGATTCTTTGTCCAGAGGATAATCACGGCCTGAGAAACACATTGGCACAAGAGAAATTCCAGTAGGACCAACGGAAATGGGTGAAATGCGCAAACTGGCCTTAAACGGCGTCCTACGGAGCTGATTCTTTGTCCAGAGGATAATCACGGCCTGAGAAACACATTGGCACAAGAGAAATTCCAGTAGGACCAACGGAAATGGGTGAAATGCGCAAACTGGCCTTAAACGGCGTCCTACGGAGCTGATTCTTTGTCCAGAGGATAATCACGGCCTGAGAAACACATTGGCACAAGAGAAATTCCAGTAGGACCAACGGAAATGGGTGAAATGCGCAAACTGGCCTTAAACGGCGTCCTACGGAGCTGATTCTTTGTCCAGAGGATAATCACGGCCTGAGAAACACATTGGCACAAGAGAAATTCCAGTAGGACCAACGGAAATGGGTGAAATGCGCAAACTGGCCTTAAACGGCGTCCTACGGAGCTGATTCTTTGTCCAGAGGATAATCACGGCCTGAGAAACACATTGGCACAAGAGAAATTCCAGTAGGACCAACGGAAATGGGTGAAATGCGCAAACTGGCCTTAAACGGCGTCCTACGGAGCTGATTCTTTGTCCAGAGGATAATCACGGCCTGAGAAACACATTGGCAC
>CANUEZ040000398.1:0-2500 GCA_948099385.1 Fasciola hepatica
CCTCTCTAAATAAATCTTTATATATCGCTCTTTCTAAGTCGCTATTGACCTCTCATTCAATATATATATATCTCTTAATCTTCCTTATTGTCTATCTATACATCTAAATATTTATCTCTCTATCTATCCATCTGTTTATCTACATAACTCTATATCCATCTGTCTAGCTATCTCTCTTTCAGTCCATTTACATATTTAACTATCTACCTAACTATATATCCATTTTTCTATCTATTTATTTATCTATTTATCAATATATCTATCTATCATTATATCTATCTATCTATCTATCTATCTATCTATCTATCTATCTATCTATCTATCTATCTATCTATCTATCTATCTATCTATCTATCTATCTGTCTATCTATCTATCTATCTATCTATCTATCTATCTAACTATCTATCTATCTATCTATCTATCTATCTATTTATCTATCTATCTATCTATCTATCTATCTATCTATCTATTTATTCTAACTATCCATCTATCTATATAGTTATCTATCTATATATCTATCTAGCTATCTATCTATCTATCTATCTATCTATCTATCTATCTATCTATCTATCTATCTATCTATCTATCTATCTATCTATCTATCTATCTATCTATCTATCTATCTATCTATCTATCTATCTATCTATCTATCTATCTATCTATCTATCTATCTATCTATCTATCTATCTATCTATCTATCTATCTATCTATCTATCTATCTATCTATCTATCTATCTATCTATCTATCTATCTATCTATCTATCTATCTATCTATCTTTCTATCTATCTATCTATCTATCTATCTATCTATCTATCTATCTATCTATCTATCTATCTATCTATCTATCTATCTATCTATCTATCTATCTATCTATCTATCTATCTATCTATCTATCTATCTATCTATCTATCTATCTATCTATCTATCTATCTATCTATCTATCTATCTATCTATCTATCTGTCTATCTATCTATCTATCTATCTATCTATCTATCTATCTATCTATCTATCTATCTATCTATCTATCTATCTATCTATCTATCTATCTATCTATCTATCTATCTATTTATCTATCTATCTATCTATCTATCTATCTATCTATCTATCCATGTATCTATCTATCTATCTATATATCTATCTATCTATCTATCTATCTATCTATCTATCTATCTATCTACCTATCTGTCAATCTATGTATCTACCTACCTATCTATTTATTTACCTCTATAAATATATCGTTATATATCTCTCTTTCTACATCGCTATTGACCTCTCATTCAATATATATATCTCTGAATCTTCCTCATTGTCTATCTATATATCTAAATCTTTATCTCTCTAACTATCCATTTATTTTTCTACATAACTCTATATCCATCTGTCTAGCTATCTCTCTATCAATCCATTTACATATTTATCTATCTATCTAAATATATATCCATTTATCAATATATCTATTTATCTATTTATCAATATATCTATCTATCAATATATCTATCTATCTATCTATCTATCTATTTATCTATCTATCTATCTATCTATCTATCTATCTATCTATCTATCTATCTATCTATCTACCTATCTATCTATATATCTAGCTATCTATCCATCTATCAATCTATCTATCTATCTATCTATCTATCTATCTATCTATCTATCTATCTATCTATCTATCTATCTATCTATCTATCTATCTATCTATCTATCTATCTATCTATCTATCTATCTATCTATCTATCTATCTATCTATCTATCTATCTATCTATCTATCTATCTATCTATCTATCTATATACCTATATATCTATCTATTTACGTATCTAACGTTCTCTCTATCTCTCTGTATGTATATCTACATATCTGTCTAAACATCTCTCTCTCTATCTATCTATCTATCTATTTAACTATCTCACCATCTATCTATCTATCTATCTATCTATCTATCTATCTATCTATCTATCTATCTATCTATCTGTCTAACTATCGAAATATCTCTCTAGCTATCAATTTATTTAACTACATATCTCTCTATGCTTCTGCAAGCTATCTCTCTAACTAACCATCTAACTACTTATCTAACAATCTATCTATTTATCCATCTATCTACCTATCTTTCGTTCTCTAAATTATCTAATAATCTACCAAACTATATGTCTATTTCTCTATCTATCTACATACCTATTTATCAATCAATCTATTTATCTATCTATCTGTCTAAATATTTATCCAACAATCCGTCTAACTACCGATCTATCTATCTAATCTATCTATCTATCTATCTCTCTATATCTCTATCTATCTATCTATCTATCTCTCTATATATCGATCTATCTATCTATCTATCTATCTATGTACATAAATACCTATTTATCTATCTATCTATTTATCTCTCTATCTATCTATATAGTAATTTATATATCTGTATATCCATCTGTCTAGCTATTCACTATCTATCTATCTATCTATCTATTTATTTATCTATTTATCTATCCCTCAATCT
>CANUEZ040000400.1:25000-27500 GCA_948099385.1 Fasciola hepatica
CACTGCGCCACCCCGCTCCCGTTCGAGCTGATCCGAATCACCAAGTTAAGCTTGTATAGATGTCGACCTCTATGACAGCCAGAAATGCCCGACAGCTTTCAAATGGAGACACGGTTCCGGACCTAGTTAACTCCAAGCGAATGCCTCCCACCAATCAGGTCTTCTCCACAGGATGAGGGCAACGGACCCACATTTTTAAACCTGCTTCGCGTTTTTGGTACATATGTCACGCAATTACTTGCGAGTAGTGTGGGATTGTTTAATTTTCGTTTGATTGACTGTCCTCTTGGACTCCACGTTTCACGCGCAAACCTCAGGTCATCCGACCAACCTGCACTCGGAAGCACCAGACTCGAGTTTCGCTCTTGTTAGAGCTCATCAGTGGTGCATATCCTCCGCCACACCCAGGGTTTGAACCCGGGCCCTCCCATCTCGAAGGCGTGTGTGTTACCACTGCGCCACCCCGCTCCCGTTCGAGCTGATCCGAATCACCAAGTTAAGCTTGTATAGATGTCGACCTCTATGACAGCCAGAAATGCCCGACAGCTTTCAAATGGAGACACGGTTCCGGACCTAGTTAACTCCAAGCGAATGCCTCCCACCAATCAGGTCTTCTCCACAGGATGAGGGCAACGGACCCACATTTTTAAACCTGCTTCGCGTTTTTGGTACATATGTCACGCAATTACTTGCGAGTAGTGTGGGATTGTTTAATTTTCGTTTGATTGACTGTCCTCTTGGACTCCACGTTTCACGCGCAAACCTCAGGTCATCCGACCAACCTGCACTCGGAAGCACCAGACTCGAGTTTCGCTCTTGTTAGAGCTCATCAGTGGTGCATATCCTCCGCCACACCCAGGGTTTGAACCCGGGCCCTCCCATCTCGAAGGCGTGTGTGTTACCACTGCGCCACCCCGCTCCCGTTCGAGCTGATCCGAATCACCAAGTTAAGCTTGTATAGATGTCGACCTCTATGACAGCCAGAAATGCCCGACAGCTTTCAAATGGAGACACGGTTCCGGACCTAGTTAACTCCAAGCGAATGCCTCCCACCAATCAGGTCTTCTCCACAGGATGAGGGCAACGGACCCACATTTTTAAACCTGCTTCGCGTTTTTGGTACATATGTCACGCAATTACTTGCGAGTAGTGTGGGATTGTTTAATTTTCGTTTGATTGACTGTCCTCTTGGACTCCACGTTTCACGCGCAAACCTCAGGTCATCCGACCAACCTGCACTCGGAAGCACCAGACTCGAGTTTCGCTCTTGTTAGAGCTCATCAGTGGTGCATATCCTCCGCCACACCCAGGGTTTGAACCCGGGCCCTCCCATCTCGAAGGCGTGTGTGTTACCACTGCGCCACCCCGCTCCCGTTCGAGCTGATCCGAATCACCAAGTTAAGCTTGTATAGATGTCGACCTCTATGACAGCCAGAAATGCCCGACAGCTTTCAAATGGAGACACGGTTCCGGACCTAGTTAACTCCAAGCGAATGCCTCCCACCAATCAGGTCTTCTCCACAGGATGAGGGCAACGGACCCACATTTTTAAACCTGCTTCGCGTTTTTGGTACATATGTCACGCAATTACTTGCGAGTAGTGTGGGATTGTTTAATTTTCGTTTGATTGACTGTCCTCTTGGACTCCACGTTTCACGCGCAAACCTCAGGTCATCCGACCAACCTGCACTCGGAAGCACCAGACTCGAGTTTCGCTCTTGTTAGAGCTCATCAGTGGTGCATATCCTCCGCCACACCCAGGGTTTGAACCCGGGCCCTCCCATCTCGAAGGCGTGTGTGTTACCACTGCGCCACCCCGCTCCCGTTCGAGCTGATCCGAATCACCAAGTTAAGCTTGTATAGATGTCGACCTCTATGACAGCCAGAAATGCCCGACAGCTTTCAAATGGAGACACGGTTCCGGACCTAGTTAACTCCAAGCGAATGCCTCCCACCAATCAGGTCTTCTCCACAGGATGAGGGCAACGGACCCACATTTTTAAACCTGCTTCGCGTTTTTGGTACATATGTCACGCAATTACTTGCGAGTAGTGTGGGATTGTTTAATTTTCGTTTGATTGACTGTCCTCTTGGACTCCACGTTTCACGCGCAAACCTCAGGTCATCCGACCAACCTGCACTCGGAAGCACCAGACTCGAGTTTCGCTCTTGTTAGAGCTCATCAGTGGTGCATATCCTCCGCCACACCCAGGGTTTGAACCCGGGCCCTCCCATCTCGAAGGCGTGTGTGTTACCACTGCGCCACCCCGCTCCACTGCGCCACCCCGCTCCCGTTCGAGCTGATCCGAATCACCAAGTTAAGCTTGTATAGATGTCGACCTCTATGACAGCCAGAAATGCCCGACAGCTTTCAAATGGAGACACGGTTCCGGACCTAGTTAACTCCAAGCGAATGCCTCCCACCAATCAGGTCTTCTCCACAGGATGAGGGCAACGGACCCACATTTTTAAACCTGCTTCGCGTTTTTGGTACATATGT
>CANUEZ040000400.1:37500-79246 GCA_948099385.1 Fasciola hepatica
GCGACCGTGAGTGGAACTTTGACGACAAGCATTAGGCATTTGCACTGACAGCAGGGCCTAGGTAGGTAGGAGGAATCAATACCTTTATACCAAACCTTTGACTCCGCTGAGGATTCGGGAGGATTTTGGTGGCGATTTAAGGACCGGTCATAGAAAATCCCCTGCCCCCAAAGCCGTTGCAGTTCCATATTTTCCTAACATCAATCACTGGCCTACACTATCGACGTGTCTTTAAGCACTGTTTGTTTTTCTGGACCAGTTGTTGTTTGTTTGCGCCCAGAGCGCTACTTTGTCATATCCTTGTTCTGGACCTGCGCGATGCACGTGCTCTTCGCTCGCACGCCGCAATTCGTTTCTCGTTTTTGAGTCCTTGCGATCTCATTATTGCGGTTTTGTATCTTTTTTGTGTTATTATTCATTCAGTAATCTAGTATCATAGAATATCACGGATAATGGCCTTTTGATTTCGGGATCCTTTGTGGATTTGGCTACGCATTGCTCAAACGTATGTTACAGCGCCTTCATGCAGTCCAGCAGCCTTTGAGTGAACTGAACTTGGGTTTAGACATAGAGAAATGCCAGTTTCGCGTGAACCCCATTCAGTTTCTGGACCATTTAATCACTAATGATGGAGTACGACTGGGCGCAGAAAACACAAGGTCAATTACTGATGCGTCCTGTCCTCAAAATGCAACTGAGGTCAAGCACTTCCTTGGAGTGTGTTCCTACCACTCACGTTGCTTACAAAACTTTGCCACTCCTGCAGAGTCATTGGGGCTGTTACCGAAAGCAAAGGCAGAATTCATCTAGGGTCCATCACAAGACAATGCATTCACTGAGAGCGAGCTCCGCGTAGTCTCTACGCCGGTTGTGGCCATCTTCGATGAAAAAACCCAGCCTTTGTTACCACTGACGTCTCCAACATCGGTTTGGGCGCAATATTATCTCAAGTACAGGACGGTAAGGAAATATTCATTGCCTAAGCGTCTCAAGGTCTTACTAAAACGGAGGCGGGGTATTCTGCAGGAGAAAAAGAGGCCTAGGCTTTCGTTTTGGCCTGTGAAAAATGGAATCTGTCTTTATTAGGCCGACCGTTTACACTTCGAACCGAACATTCGGCCTTGAGGACTCTGCTTACTCGATAAAGTACTGGTCTTAGGTCACTGAGCATTCACCGATGGTATGCCCCATTGCTTAACTACAATTTTCAAATAGCTTTCCGACCGGGGCATGAGAATCAAGCGGCTGATGGACTCTCTCGCCTTCCCCTTGACAAAGTCGAATGAAATCAGGAAATTGCTGAACAACTATTGGTTTATGCCTTGCAGTCCGAAGGCATTTCCGCAGTTACCAAAGAGGAACTCCAAAAGGTTACTGATGAGGACGATCCTCCAACTCTCACAGTAGAGTTTCCTCTAGGGGGTTGGCCCCACCAAAATAAAACACCTGGATCCATTCGTCCATTCTACGTCCATAGTCGACGGGTGTCTTATGCGTGGCACGAAATTCGTGGTTCCTGAGAGCATTGTTCCCAAAATTATCTCTTGCGCCCACGAAGACCACTCCGAAATGGTACTGACCAAACGGAAAGCAGAATCGTGGTTCTCGTGGCTCGGGACTCCGAAATCCATAGAGAATTTTGTTCGAAACAGCGAACCTTGTCAGTTGTCGGATAAGGGCGCAAAATCTTCTGATTCACCGATCCAGGAGATAATTTACCCAGCTCGGCCTTGGTCTAAGACTTCAGTCGATATCACGGGTCCGTTTAGTTTAACCCCTGCCCACCACCTGATTTTACATTGAATGGCCTAAGGTGCATCTATGTGGGGAAGTAACGACGGCGGCTAATATTCGGTGGTTACAGCATCCGTCTTGTCTATTTGGTCCTCCAGAGCCCCAGTTTACAAGCCTTGAGTTAGCGGCCTATCTAGAAGCCAACGCGAAACGACATTCACGCACTACACCTTGCAAACCCGGCAGCAAACGGCATGGTGAAACGTTTCAACAGAACACTAAACGAAACTGTTCAGGCTACCTGTTTGTCCGGGAAATGTTGGATAATGCCGTCCTGGAGGCTCTATTAACTTGTCGAACTACGCACCATCGAGCTACCAATCAGACACTCGCAGAACTCATGTTCGGGAGCCTCATTTGGACGAAGCTGAATGCTGCCCATGCTTTTCCGGAAGTGACCATCTCAGACCAGCTTGAATGCCGAAAGAGGAATCAATACACTTACAGTAAAACAGCGGCGCGCATCCAGCCATGAAAGTTTGTCCGCCTCCGCAAATAGTCTGTGGCCGGGGGCCAACCAAAATTGTCCGAACCTTCAAAAATTGTACGCGCCTGCTGACCGGGCACGTACGAGCTAGAGGATGGACGTAAAGTGAAAGCCCGGAGGTTGATTACTTGTAGTCGACAAAGCAATCGAGAACCTTTACTTACGCACCGTGATGTCGCACCGGGAGTACTGCTACGGCGCTCAACCCGACAGACAGCGCCACCTGAAGAATATGAGTCGTGAAGGTCGTGTCGTTGAGAATAGTAGCGAGGTCGACTGGACATTTTCTCGAGTGTGTTTCATTCTCGCTGAGCGGTGTCCTACCCCACGCGATAGCAATGACCATTATCCATTTACCATGGCTCCGTTATTTTGCCTCCTTCATCTTGCACCCATCGCAAGTACCATGATATCTGTTACAGTAGGTTGGGGCGTCTTCGACATTGGACAAATTCATGATTAATTTTTTCGCCATCCTTGTGGTCTTCTACTTGGTGGTACCATATTCACATAAACATTTTCTTTCACTTCTCGTAAACTCCATTTGAGGCCTACGTGCCAAATCCGAAACCACTTTTGAGAGAAGAAGTTTCGTAGTGTCTGCATGGTTAATTGGACTGTCAGTCGCACCCGTCCTTCTTGTTTGTTCATTCGTTGGTCCTTTAATCTGCACGCTTGCGCATGTCGAACTAACGCATCCAGTCAGACCCTGTCCTCCAACCAATCTGGCTTTAGCATTTTGGCCCCACTTACTTATCGATCCAGTTTCCGCTTGGTCACACGGGACCAACAACGATACTTGCATGTGTGGAAGTTTTGGCTTATTCACGCGTGGACAGACGTTTTCGTCGTTGCCCGTTATGCCACCGCACGGTTAGAGATACGGCGCCAAAATTACGCTTGTGTAACAAGTGTCCTAATCTCGATTGCGTACGGAATAACTATATAAAACAAAAACTTTCATCTATCCTATACTAATGGCAGGGAACTGCGTGATTTATATAGCAAACAAAAGAACGTTTAATTATATGGGTACGATGGCCGCACATTTTGCTTTGGGCACTATGTCATTATATTTTCGTACGGTAGTTTTTTTCTGAATTTGCCTATTCGAACTAATTCGGCTTTCTGCCGCTGGAAGCACTCCACACACTTCTATGTGGACTATCGAGCGTACCTCGACATCTGCTTGTGTGCCCTCCATTTGCAGGTTTTCTCTAGCTTCTGTTTTCTCAAGTGTCATCTGTTGTTTCTCGTAACATGCTTCCACGCCACAACATCTTCGTGCAGCCGGTGTAGAATTACTAAAATGCGCTCGGCCTATCGGTCATCTAAGAAGCCTTCACCGAATTTGGTATGAAAAATAATCCGACACGATTTCTCGGAGTTTCCTCCATTCACCGTGCTTGTACATGCTGTGGAAGTGCAAAAGGAAGCACGTGAGCAAACGGCGATGAGCACGACGAAAATGAAGTGGCTTAACCTGTCGGCAGGTACAGTACGTGAATTTTAAAATGTACTAATTGTTTTTCTGCTTTCCAAAAAGTGTTAAGTGAGACTGAAAAAATGAATGCTGCTTACTAGCCGACTTGGCCGATATACATGACGGACAGATCGCGCCTTTCGTTGCGGCCCCAGGGTTTCGGGCTGAGCTGGTTGAGGTTCGGGGGTGGTCTCTACGTTGGGTGGAGGAACGACTGGAGCACTATTGTTAAGTAATGTCTCCTGTTCTAGACCATCGTCGGGGTGAGCAACCTTGAGATGGTCGATAGATATGATTCCATGTTTACCTTTTCTGTCTGAGGGATAAACTCGATGGCGATGCTCAATCACCTTATATGGGCTTTTGTGAGGCCACTGTAGAGATGTTCTAACGATACCCACGCGTATCAGGACGAGGGGGTAAGAGGACAGTTCCACTGGAACGTAGGTAGACTGGAAGATGGTCGCGGTGAACGCACTTGCAAAAGGCTCATCTGCGCACCTAACTGCCGAGAGTATGAAGCACTGCCTTCATCAATCACGTGACCTTTGGCAGAGTAAACCCAGGTGACAAAAGAGTTTGACCAAAAGCTAATTCGGCAGCGGAAGCAATATTATCAAGTTTATAAGCCGAAAACAAACCTCGGAGAACGACTGAAAGAGCCCGCACCCAATTAGAGCTGTCAGTTGCGGTTAGCAATACTTTGAGCTGCGGAAGAAAATGCTCAACCACACCGACGGCTGCTGGGTGACGTGCTTTCGTACGAGAACGATGACAGCCTAGCATATGCAATGTTTCTCCAAGCACGTGTGATCCAAACTATGCGCGAAGATCAGTAGCTATCGTTGCAGAGCAACCATATAGTGAAACCCAACATTGCATAAAAGCAGCTATTACGACTTTTGTCTCTACATTGGCAATGGGGAAGGCCTCTGGCCAACAAGTGAAACGGTCGGCCATGATAAGAAGGTAACGGAAACCCTTACCCGGGACTTATAGAATCAACGATACCTATGTGGATATGAGAAAATCGTGAGGATACAAGCGGAACGGGGTCCGAAAGAGCCAATGGACGTTTAATTGCTTTAGATTGTAGGCGCCGAATACATAAACGAGCCCAATCATGAACATCCTTTTGCATGCCGTGTCAGAAGAGCCCATCTGCAACTAGCTCAGTGGCGCCTGGGATGTCAAGATGGAATAACTTGTGTAAAACGTAGAAAATTGTGCACAGCCAGGACGTAGGTACGATGGGCATGAGTGTGGCAAAGTTGTGTCACACTTTATCGAGCCCGGGAAAGTGGATAAAACAAACTTCGAAGGTTTAAGTGATTTAATCTCGCTTGGGTCTGTGAAGTCCAATTCCGACCTTTGCGCTGCGGCCAAAGCTTTGAGGTCAGTGGCCCGTGGCTGGCCAGAAATAGAGTCAACCCAAGAAAGAGCATGAAGTACGACGCCGTCAGCGTCAGAAACGTGACGGACATCACTGTGAAACTATGCCACGAAGTCTTAATGGCGTAACCCACGTGGTGAGTGCTTATCGGTTCGGCTGTGAAACGCATATGTCAGTGGTTTACGGTCGGCAAGAATGATGAATTGTCTGCCTTTGAGGATAAATCGGGAATTTCGGACAATGCGGTAAACTGCAAGTAGTTCTCAAATAAACGTGGAATACTCAGCTTCAGCTAGTAGAACACGATGAGAGAGAAAGGCTGGTGGCTTCCATGGCGACGTAGACCACAGCTCTACCACGCCGCCCATGGCCTTGCCAGAGGCGTCGGAGGCTATATTCAATTGAACTCAAGCGTCGACATGGGCCAGCAAAGTAGAAGCCAAAGCATCTTTAGCTGCATTGAAGGCAGTTCAAGCATCCTCGGATAATTCTATGGAACTGTTCTTAGCGCCTCAAAGTAAATCCGTTAACCGCAGCTGCACTTCGGCGCAGTTTTGAGAGGAAACGCTGATGATAGCCCAATATCCCGTTGAAACAACGAACGGTGGCCAGTGAAGTGGGCAGCGGAAAGTCACGGGTGGCTTGTTCTTTTTCTCTTGATGGCCGGATACCACGTTCATCGGTCATGTGGCCTAAAATCTCAGCTGAAAGTTGGCCAGAGACACTTCTGTCAGCACTGACAGTTGTATCATGTGCGGCCAAACGCTCAAACAACTGATGTGGATGTTGCTTGTGTGCATCTTCAGATTCACTAATTACTAGCAGACCTCTAATGTGGACGAAACCAAAATCTAAGCCTCTGGTAACCCGATCGATAAAACGCTGAAAGGTTTGCATGGCGTAGCGCGGACGAAGTGGTCTTCGTAGGAATCTGAAGGGACCAAAAGGCGCTGTTACCGCTGTCTTAGGTATATCCTCATCTGCGATGGGAATCTGGTAGTAAACACGTATCAGACCTATTTTGGAGAAAACACGCACGCCTCTGGGGTTGGCCGTGATATCCTGAATATGTGTGATAGGATACCCATCTGGAACAGTGGCGTTACTGAGGAGTCTATGACTTCCACGTGGTCGCCAGTCGCCTGACTTTTCAGAGACCATATGAAATGGTGGAGCCCAGGGACTATCTGAGGCACGAATAATACCTAATTCAAGCGTGTGCTCAAACTCAGCTTGCCCGATCTTGGACTTTTCGGGTGAAAGCCGATAAGCCCTGGCAAAATCTGGAGGGCCCGATATGCTTATATGATGACTTACCAGGCGGACACGGTGGACAGCACGGACGATGGGCGAAACATTTTTGGGTATGCATTTATTACGCCTACGAACAAAAGCGAACCAGTCATTTTGGGCAGAGCAAGACTGGCCGGGCTAGAATCAACCGAAATCCAATTCACAGATAGATTGGTGACACTATCTACAAGACGTTTGCTGCTAGGATAAACCAAGAGGTTGAAGTGATGCAGGAAATCAACACCAGTTATGGGGTTTTGAACCGCTGCAGTCAAGAAAACCCAGAAGAATGTGCGACGAATACCAAAATCTGACGTCTCCAAAATCTGTCCAAAAGTCCTTATAAAAGTATCACAAACGGCACGTAAGTTACAGGATGAGCTCCCATCCAAAGCTTGACCTGAAGTGGGGAGCGCACAAACTTCAACACCCGTGTCTACTAGGTAGCGTGCCCCTGAATCATGGTCGACCACTCAGAATGGGCGACTGCCCCGGACAGTAGTCTTGAAGTCTTGAAGTCTTGAAGTACTACACGGGTTCGAGGCTTTAAGCCCAATTGTCCCGGTTCTTTAGGAAATCTTTGATCTTCTGTCGGATTCACCGAGCTGAAACGGGAGTAAAAAGAAGCGGGGGGGGGCGGGGGTGGCAGCGAAAACAAGATACATATAACCTCATTCAGTGTCACACTGTGGACAGTGCCTTAAGCTGAGTGGGGGTGCGGCATTCATGAACATATATGCGATAAAGGACAACTATTTTGTTTGTTTTTTTTTGACAAAGGGAATTATTGGGAGAGACCCAGGTAGATGTCTAGCTTTTTCGTGAAGATAGTTTTGTCCTGCGACAGAACAATATCTTCCGGAAGTGCATTCCACATGGTAATAACCCTATAGCTAAAAAAGTTAATCCTTAGTGAAGTGCGTGGCCTCGGTTTGAAAACTTTCCTGCTGTGACCACGGAGAGAGGAGGCTGGACAGACGGAGAAGAAGTAATCGCTTTGACCCGTTTCAAAAAGGTGAAACATCAAAAACAGATCACCTCTTACGCGTCTTACGTCAAGGGGATAGAGGTTGAGGAGTGAGAGGCGGACGGGATAAGGTAGATGGGATAGACCACTTACTGCCTTGGTGGAGGCCCGCTGAACCCTTTCTAGGATCTCACGGTCTCGGACAAGACCAGAGTGCACTATCTGACTACCGTACTCCAGCAGAGGTCGGATATAAGTGCCGAAAATTATGGGGAAATCATCCTTAAATATGCGCGGGAAGGACCTTCGAATCATGTTTAGAACTCGAAAGGCAGACTTGCTCGCAAGTTCGTGATGATGAGAGAAGGATAAGTTACAATCTAACCAGAAACCGAGCGCCTTGTGTCGGTCAACCCTTGGCAGAGTGGCTGCTCCATTAATGGAAAACGTGTGACCAGTCTCTCTGCCGAAAGACATGCTCACGCATTTGTCATCGTTAACTGGGAGATTCCAATCCTCGGACCAGCGTTTTGTTTCATAAACTGCAATTTGCAGGTCTTCAACGCTTGAACTCCAGAGGGTTACATCATCTGCGTACATGGCAATGTTCGCAGGAAGGGCTGTCGGTAGATCGTTTATATAGATCAGGAAAAGAAGAGGACCTAAGACCGACCCTTGGGGGACCCCAGTTGTTACTGGGGCGGGTTGAGACAGAACATTCCCGACTTTAACCACAAAGGTGCGGTCGGTAAGGAAGCTACGTAGGATGGCCAACATGGAGCCTGTGATCCCGTACGTCTGCAGCTTATAAAGAAGAGGGGCATGTGGGACCTTATCGAAGGCCTTAGCAAAATCGATGAATACAGCGTGTGAGAGCTGGCCATCATCATAGGCTTTCGTTAGACTATCCATGACAGTAAGCATATTGGTGATGCATGACCTGCCAGGAAGAAACCCATGTTGTGACGGGGAGAGGATCTTATTTCTATGAAGATGGGAAAGAATCTCACTCTTAAGAATTCCCTCAAAAATTTTGCTAGGGATGCTAGTGAGGCTTATGGGTCTATAACTAGAAGCAAGGTGTCTACTACCCTTCTTATAGATGGGTGCGATCACTGCTTTTTTCCAGTTACGGGGGAAAACTCCATCGTCAACACATCGCTGAAAAAGCGAGGCATAAGGAGCAGCTAATGTATCCGCGGCTTCCTTGAGAATACGGGGATGGATTAGGTCAGGACCCATGGAGCAATATTGGTTGAGCCGTCGGAAACCTTTTGCGACTGCACCAATGGGAATAGTTACGCGGTTAAGGGTAGTGGTCAGAGATAACGGGTGCATAGTAGGGTGGGATGATATGGGAAAGGAGCTAAAAATTGTACGGAAGTAGGAGCTGAATGCCTCGGCTACTTGGCTAGGGGAAGTGATTGGAGATCCGGCACTATCTTTGAGAGCTAATGGCGTCGGAGCTGTGCCCCTTAGACGGCGCATGTACTGAAAGAAAAATGCCTTATTGGTCCGTGCTCGATCAAGTACAGATCGCTGGACTGCATTCTGATAGGACCTAATCTTGTCTTTGCATATGTTCCTTATGATCCTGAAGTCTTCTGCATCACGGGCAAGGCCTGTGGCTTTATATCTGGCAAAGAGGCGTGCGCGTTCGTCTAGAATGCGCCTAATGGGGCGAGGGAGTGGTCGCTTAGCGGTCTGTGGGCGACGAATTCTGGGGACAAAAAGCATATCAGCTAAGGAGATTAACTCTCTGAGATTCTCTGCCATTTCATCCGCAGGGTTACCTGGGTTAGTTAAATTTAGCTGGGAGCGAAGAAATGCACAGACTTGGTCAAAGTTGGTTTTTTTGAAGGATCTCAAAATCTTAGTTTCTGACGGAAGAGGAGGCCATTTCACGATATAATCGAATCCGGCAAGTAATGCACCACATCTATTAGGAACCGATCATTGGTGATGACCAGGTCTAGTAGGGACGTGGCGTGGCCTGTGCGATATCTAGTCGGATCTCTTACGTTCTGCACCCATGAGTTTTTCAGTACGAGATCAAGGAGGGGTTTACCGAAAGTGATATCCGGGGCATCAGCTCTTTGCCAGTTTGTACTGGGAGAGTTGAAGTCACCAGTGACTAACAGATGGGTGAAGTCTGTATAGCTTTTCAGGGAGCCTAATAAGTCTATGAGACCTATGCTGTCAGTTGAATTGCATGCGGGAGGACGGTAGACAACACCGAGCAATAGGGTATCTGTCCTAGAGAGGTTAAACACGGCCCACAGACAATCAATACATGAAAAGGTTGGTGTTGTCAGTAAGGTGGGAGGAGGGATCGAATTATCGTAGTATATGATTACCCCGCCGGCACGACCTCTACTGGAGTCCCGCCTTACTGTGAAGTATCCCGGAATGGATATTTCGGCATCAAGTATGTCAGGGGTGAGCCAGGTTTCTGTGAGGGCTATGATCTGAGGCTCCTTATCCACTGCAAGCTGCCGAAGCTCCGGGATCTTATTCAACACACTCAGGCAATTGCTGTAAAAACACTTGAGCACATGCTCAGGAGTTGTTGCAGAATCGCCAGAAGCAGCTGGTTTTGGGTTTGAGGAGGGGGAAAGAGGGGGATTTGAGGATGGAAAGGTCCTGGGAGAGTCGGGGGCTGAAGATATTGGGGGGCTAGAGGGTAAGCAGACTGCTGGGGGGACCGGTAGGTTTTGATGTCTAGTAACCTGGGGGGTATCAATCCAGGTGGACGGCCTACATCCTTCGGTCTCCGAAAAGGGTGGGCTGCCTTTCGTGGTTTGCCCTTCTGCGCACTGCTTGATGCCCTATTCTGAGTTCTCTTGTTGAAGAGCTTATTTTTCATGACAGCACCAGATATATTATCTGGTGCTTTAACCTCCTCACTGCTTCTTTCAGTAGAAACAGATTGCGGGTTCATGTCTAGGCTCAAGGATGAGTGAGTCTCGTCCGTTGAAACAGTCTTGTTGGCTATGATGGGGCCTGGGATGCTTTTCGTAGGCGACAGATGTTTAGTGGCACTAGGCCTACTACTGGGAGTACTTTCGGCGATGGGAAATGGTGTCAGTAGGGAAGCGAGGGATGGTGGGCATGCAGCTCGGTCCTCAAGGCGAGTTACCTGGACAACTGGCAGCACTCTGAGCTTAGGATCAGCTTTTTGTGGGATTTTTGGCTTAGCCTTCTCACTGCGGAGCCTCAGATGAAGTGGCTTATCAATGGATACGCCCTTGAGCCCTTTAATTTCTTCCTTGAGCTTTGCGGCCAAGGAAACAATTCGTTTGGCTGCATCTGTGGAACCCATTACAATGAGAATACCGTGAACCCGGTTGGTGCGTTTGGTTACCAACCAAGTGGACCGACCTTTAAGTGGGAAAGGGAGCTTAAGGCGGTTAAACACCTGGGCGTAGGTGTCATGAGGGTGATCTGAACTGAGGAAGCGGCCCCAAAGGATGACTCGCTTGGAGCAATTCTCGGTATCTTGTAAAATCTTGGCGGCGTCAAGAATTTGCTGCTCAGAAACTCTACAAACCTGATCGGCTGCCTGGGACACCGGGAGGGATTTGATTACCAAACTCCTCAGGCTGGACAGCTCATCCTTAAGGGTGTGGACGGTGGCCCTTAACTCGGCTATCTCTGCAGCCTGACTTTGGACTGCACATTTTAGTGCATCCGTTGCCAGCGCATTATGAAGGACCGTTTCGTCCGGATTGAGGAGTGAGGCATTGGCCACCGAGGGGGAATCGCACTGCCTCATGGGGAAAGTAGCCTCATCTGAGCAAGCGGTTATATCAATGGTGTGGGGCATTGACATTATTCAGGATCCAGTCAGCACAGATAAAGATAAACTTAAATGGAGGAGGACGAGCTGTGTGTTCTAAAAATTTCAAAAACAGCTACACTCACCGAGGGAGACGACCGCACCGTAGTATCTGTCGTAGCTACGCCTAGAAGTCTCTGCATCCCTGACCGTCACGGGCCGCGGCACAAGGTGGAGTGCAATAAAGCGCCTTCGAATGATACCTCTGATGACGCCAGCAGAGTGTCAGCTGGTGATGGTTAAACCGGAATGTTTATTCGACTGCTACTGGGAGATCTCTTTAGGCGAAGCTGTCTGATGAGTGATGCCGGGGTTGAGAGTCCAAATGGAGCCACTTTCAGTGCCTCGACCTTTTTGACAAGATCGTGCACAGTGGCCGTTAAAGAGGAAATAACAAACTCATTTGGTGAGGAGACCGTCTGATTGACTCTCGGCCCGTAGGTTTCCCCAACTTTGTCGGCCGTCCCGGCAAGCTTTACGGGACGTTCGTCTGTGGACAAGCGAAGAACCTTCTGCATGTTGCTGGGAAGGCGAGGGAGCCAAATCTATCTCAGGGGACTATAGTCGATCTTAGTAGTTCCTGAAAGAGTCCGCATGTGCCGAAGAAACTGCGAATGTTTGCGATCTCAAGACTCAGTGTCTGCACGTCATGATACACCCATATCGCTTTTCTAATCTTTTCCCGCACTTGATCCACGAGGGCCCGAAATAGTCCAACCCGGTGTCACTGAACGGCCACCAGCCCGCAGTCACCCTGCTTTCTGGTAGCGGGGCCATGTATTGTTTACCCGCTGCGGCATTGCTTCTCCTACATTGCACACAAAGTCGGATTACGCGTTTCACGGTCGCCCTTCCTCTCAGCAACCAAAGGCGCTTTCGGATGACGCTCATCACGTGACTTTCCCCGGCATGTCCCTCCACGGCGTGGACGTGTTGAATCAATAGCTCTACTACAGGTTGTCGAGTCGGCAGCAGAATAAGGTGCTTTGTGTCGAAGCTCAGGTGGGCGTTGGCCAGCCTACCATCCACCCGCAGCAGTCCATCAATGAGTTTGGGGTTTAAATGCTTCAAGTCGCCTTTTGGAGATGATATTTCTTTGTTGAATGGTCCCACTTCTTCTGCCCTCTTGGGTTCTCGGGCGGAAGCCCCTCGTTGCGTCATCCTGAAAATATCGTATTCTGCGGCCCCTAGTTCATCGGGGCTTATCGGGCCTACCCGTATCCGGCCTGAAGGGCGTAGCCCTTTCATGACTAGTGAATTTCTCTTGAACCTGGTTAACCAAACTAGCGAACTAAGCGTCTTCATCCAGGAAGAAAATCTGACCAATAGTGATAAAATGGACGTCGCTTCGACGACGCTGGCAGTTACTGCTACGCCTTTGATCTCCAGTTCAAATTCCATATGGGGTTTTGATTCGTACACGGGCCAGCCCGTTTAGGCATTTGCAGGAATTTTGGTCCTCCCGTCCACGTGTCTAGTTGCCTGAAGTTGTTCGCACCTCGGGAGCACAGATCGGCTGGGTTATCGCCAGACCTGACATGATTCCACTGGTTCACGGCTGATTAGTCGTGGATGATCGAGAGTCGATTAGCAACGAAAGTACTAAACCGGCTCCGGACGTTGTCAATGTAGTAAAGTACTATCGTTGAATCCGTCCAAAAGCTAGATGACCAAATGTAGAAGTCGAAACATCCCTTCACCACTTGTACCGCCCTGACTGCCAACACAGCCGCGCTGAGTTCAAGGCGTGGGATCGAAGCCGACTTCAGTGGAACAACGCGGCTTTGGCGAACAGGATCCTCGTGGTACATTGTCCATTTCCTGCGCACCATCTTCCGTACACCACAGCTCCATAACCGACTTCGGATGCATCGGAAAAGGCATGTAGTTCTCCTGTACGCGTTGAATGGCCAGGCGTCAAACATCGTGGGGTTCTTATGTCCCGAATTTCTTCAAGATGTTCAAAAATTCTTCCCAGCCCAACCGCTCCCCTCGGTCCAATGACTGGTCCCAATCAACTTTCTTACGGCACAGCCGCTGCAGCAAGATCTTTCCAGGTAGCAGCCATGGTGAAACGAGACCGAGCGGGTCGAACAAACTAGAGACGGCAGATAGTATACCACGACGGGTTACTGGCAACTCGGGAACGTTTGGCTCGAAAACGGTCGTCCGTTTCCGCGTCCCATTGCATTCCTAAAGTGCGCTCGGTAAGGAGTGGAGAGCAGTCCAAACCTCTAACCCTTTTGGCACTCTCGTGGTACGGAATGACTTCCAGCACTTCTGGAGCGTTCGAAGTACATTTTGTTAGATGGAAGCCGCCCTCTTCTAGCAATCTTGTTAATCCTCTGAACTGGGCTAGAGCTGAGTCTATGGCATCGGACGACCCAGGGTAGTCGTCGATGTAGACGTTTCTGCTGAAGCTATCTACTACCATCCGATGTACTAGATCGCCATGTTTGTTCGCTGATTCTCGAAGGGCGTAGTTCGCACAGAAAGGTGATGATATAGCTCCGAAGTGGTGGACGGTCATCCTATAATTCACCACTGCGTTGTCCCGGTCGCTCCCTTCCCACCACAGGAAATGCAAAGTATCTCGTTCTCCTACCGGCATTTTCACCTGGTGAAACATTCCCCTGATGTCGGCGGACAAGGGCACTCTACTCACTATAAAACGGCACAAAACTTCGATCAGTGGTGTGGTCTAGTCAGGCCCTTGTAGTAGGCGATCGTTTAACGACTTGCCCTGGAACTTGGCTGCACGGCCGAAAATGGCCCGCTGTTTTTCGGGTTTCTTGGGGTTGATAACTGGGTGGTGAGGTAGACACCAGATACCCTTTCGACCGTCGATGGTTGCATGCACCTTTTCAACGTAACCGAGGGCTTCGTTTCGCTTCGTTAATTCTGCCTATAGTTCCCACAGATCCTGGTTTCGAATGAAGCGTTCCTTCAGTCGTAGCAGTAGTTGAAGAACATAGTTTCTGTTATCAGTCCACGGGTCAGCAGATGTGCGCCATGGGATGGAAACCTCGAGCTGTTTTTCAAGGTCTCTAGTGCCTCGCTGCAATGTTCGCAAAGCGAAGTGATCCTCCCGAGACAATGATGGTCTTTCGTCTCCGATGTCCTGAAACTCATTTTCATACAGCCGCTGCAGGTGGTATTACTTCCGGTCCGTTTCGGCGGATAAATAATTCACGGAACCACGTCCCCCTACTGGGCCGTATAACATCCATCCCAGAGCCGTGCGTACGGCATAAGGTGCCTGGCTTTCGTCCACTCTCCGGTCAAGCACCCAATGCGCCTCTGGCACGTCGCAGCCGATGAGGAGATCCACTTCGTCGTCTTCCCAGTCCACATCGGTTACATCCTGCAGGTGGGGCCACCTAGTCAAGATGGCGTTCACCGACCTTGGTGCTCGCATGGGGAGATCCGCTAACGTGAATGCCTCCCTTCGTTCAATTTCCTCGTTAGTGTCTAGATAGATGAGCTGCAACCTCAACCGGCCGGCAGTCATTACTTGTGATCCCCTCACCGTGCTCACTGCAAATGACGTCGTACTTTTAGCGATCCGGTGTTTGCCGGCAAACCGCTCTTTCACTAGAGTAGTGTCAGATCCTTTGTCAACGAAAGCCAACGCTTTGACCACCCCAGTCGGGGTCACCACTCCCAAGGCAACTACTCCTAAAGGTACTGGTTTACTGGCAGACCACGACGTTGAACAAGTCACACTGGGCTTGATGCTCGCCTCGGGTATAGTTCCTCCCGCCTGGTGTAACAATTGATGGTGTCTGTCCGTGCAGCCCTCGTGACCATATCTGGTCCTTGTTTGACAAGCTGCCACCCGGTGCGTGGTGTTGGGGCAGGTAAAACATGCTCCTGCAATCCTCGCGCCGTAGCATCGCGTGAAATGGCATGTGTATTGGTCCAAGTCCGGTATTTTTGATGTTCCCGTACAGGGGTTTTAGCTTGGCTAGTACTGGGCTTGTTTGCCAGGTTGCTGTCCCGGATGAGTCGGCCGAACCTGCTGTCAGCTATCTTGGTTTGCCCGTCCAAGTATTTGGTCAGGTCTTCGAAGTTAGCTTCCCTGTCGCTTCGGCTTATCCGTTCCGCTTCTTCCGCCCACCGACCCTGTAGTTCGGGAGAAATGTGACGGACTATGTTTTCTAAGGTGTGCATGGCATCTAGGTCAGCCCTGTAACCTAAATGGTCGAGGGCTATTGAGTAGTTTTGCATCCTAATCACCAGGTCGGCCATTGTGTAGACGTCGCCCTTGGTTCTCTTTGCCTCTGCCATCACGCCCTCTATTAGGTTACGGGCTACTTTGAAAGGTTGGCCAAACAAGTCCCTTAGAATCTTTCTTGCCCTTGCGTAACCTTGTTCCGGGTCGAGCATGGTACACCCGTCGATAGCTTTTCTTGCTCGGCCTCGGCAGTAGTGAGTAAGGTAGAGGAGCCTTTGCCCAGGTTCGGTTGCCTTATTTTCAACGAACGTTTCGAGCTGCTTGACAAACTTGCAGTATTGCTCAGCTCGCCCGTCGAAAACCGTTAGTTCCACTCTAGGCGGATCGATCGATGGTGGTTTGTATTCGGCGACCGGCGTGGGGTTCCCCATCTTATTGCACCCTGATCTATCGGAAATGTCGCAGTCGCGGGTCTCATGCTCTCGCTCTTTCCCTGTACACTTCTTCTCTGCTTCCTGTGCCTGTAGTCTAGCCGAAAGTAACTGTTGTTCTAGGTCTAGTATTCTCAGCCTATATAAATCAACATCCTTACGATCAATATTGCTCTCATTAACACATGAACTAGCACTGACAGGACTAGGCGATCTAACATTAACTAAAGAATCAAATGTACCCAAAACCTCCCCAGAGACTTGCCGTGTTACTTCCTGTCCGGATTCCAATATTTTCGATCCTTTTTCTTGGCATTTTGTGTGTTTTTTCTCGTTCCAGATTGATCTACTGAGTATTGTAACGAACGTTTCGGCAATGCGTAGCCAAATTCGCAACGGATCCCGAAATCAGAAGACGATTATCCGTGATATTCTACGATACTAGATTATTACATGAACAACGACATCAAAATATACAAACCTCAATAATACGGTCACAAGGACTCAACAACGAGAAACCGAATAGCAGCGCGTGAGCAAACAGCACGTGCGCCACGCAGGTCCTGAACAAGGATGTGCCAAAATAGCGCTCTAGGCGCAAACAAACAACAATTGGTCTATAAAAACAACCAGTTCGTAGAGACAAGTCAATAGTGTAGGCAAATGAGTGATGTTAGGAAAAACACTGAATCGCGAGGGGAAAAGGGGGATTTTCCACGACCGGCTGTTACATCCAGCTGGGCCTCGTACGGCGGATTTCCCAAAAACCATAGGATGCTTCATAATTCTCGCTGATAGGATGTTTCTGGCGTGTCTTTCCCCGTTGTTCCTGGTAGTTTATTTAAAACTGGTAGGTTTCTTGCTTGTTTCAAGTTTAAAAGCATAGAAGGATAAATTTACTCGTTCGTGTGGCTGAGTCGCAAGGATCCCCTTCCACGAGGGCACTTGCTATAACAAACTCCGAGTGTGCACCATCACCACCAATGTCAATCAAAGTGTTTGTTTAACCAGGTTGATACAAGCAGCACCTTTACACTATCTGCATCGCTCATTGGGTCTTCTAGGTTTTCAATCGCTTCACAATAGAGGTTTATCAACGCACGTCCGGCTTCAGCTTTGCTGATTGGTGCCCATCAGTTTCTGATAATAATCGCGTGCAAACTGCAGAATCCTGGTATTTCGGTTTCAGCATCCTCCATTCACCTGCCAACTGACGCCGATGCACTATATTCAGCGGAGTCCGAGGCGATATTGTGCACGTTATTGACATATACGTCTGCAGACTGATTCGAGGTTCTCTGGTGTCCTCCGATACCATATTTCGGACCGTCCCACTAACCTAGGTGAGGGATCCATTCCGCCAGCGAACGGTCCCGTTTTATTTTTGAACGACAAAGCATATATAGGTAAACGGTCCATGTAAGCATCCGTTGGACACGGTTCGTTAGTCCTTCTGTTGCGGGTGACCACAGCTTGAGGCTTGAATGCCGCTGGCAGGATTCGTCCCTCGTTTGTTGATTCACAGCATCTATCAGCTGCCGTGTTGCTCGTGGTTTCGTGGGCTCGGCAATGGCCGGTGCCGATGCGCTGTCTGCCAGTGAGACTAAACCTTCTATCGGACGATGTGTCGAACCATACCCTCACAGCGGTGGTGCTGCATCAAGCTTTCTGCAACTCGCCCAAGACCAGGTAGAATCATCGGTTAGCCGTTGGGTAGGCTACAAGGCCGGGCAGCTCTGCCACCGGGAAGTAGGATACCATCATGCAGCTTTAGTCCCAGCTTTTTAGGTTGGGAGTTGGAGGGCATCTATCAGGTTCAGCTTCCAACAAACTTGTTTAGTCTCTGATATAGTGAGCCTGAGTCAACCTCACGACGACTCTCTAGTCGCTTCCCGCACCTTGAACACGGACTACGGGCCTAGCCTGAGGGTGATCGTGGTATCACACAACTTCATGGCACAAAAATGCAGCCACACTACGGTTTTTACTAGATTCCGCAGCCGTGAAAAGCATTCAGCAGGTAGAACATAGGTCAAGCTACGCTCTTGGAATGAAAGGCTGCGATGGCCGGCATCATCAGTCGCTTCGCTCAAGGGTACAGAGTGGCCCAAGCCCACGCAACCCGATAGTCAATGATTGCGGCATGCCAGCCAGGGTGTACCACAACAAAGTAGGCCGCAGGCTGCTGCCAGCGGTCATTGGGGTTGGGGTTTAAGAAGCTGTAGAGTACATATTTCACGACAACAGCTCCGACTCTACGGTAGCGATTCAGCAGTTGTCACACGCGCTAGGGCCAGGTACAGTCTCGTAGCCGCGCACGTGGATAAGCCTCAACCAATCAGGAACGCCGTGGGCAGGTACAACGGAAGCTCCCTGTGACTGGTCGTCTTCGAGTCCACCGATTATCTTCTGTGATTTAACGTATCTGTGTAAGCCAGTTCTGTAATACAACCAACATGCTATTCCGCAGCCTTGGTCTTCTCGCTGCTTTCGTTTGCGTAGTTCAGGGTGCAGGAAATTCCAATACGTCCTGTCAGTTCAGCTCATTGTAGTAGCTTCAACTACGCACATTCGGCCAGATACGCTGAGTTGTCTAGGGTTAGGCTGTCGAAACTGTCATGTGGCAACGAAAACACTAGGCGGACCCAGGGGAGCTAATGGGACTTCCGATATTTTCGAGGTCACGGAGCTGAACGGCACCGAGTCCTTTAGCATTGAACGATTTGTGGTAGTTGGCGCGTCACCCGTGTATAAACCGAAAAAGTCGAACGGTGATGACCATACAAATCAGTCCCACCTGGCAGAAATTCCGATTGAAGCTATGAGCGGCAACGTGGTTCTGCTCGTCGGATTTGGAGTACCCGGGGCCATCGGGTTTTAGACTAAATGCTAGGAGGTAGCAGAAACCTGTATACGGTTCACAACAAACTGGATCAGGTGACGTCTGTAGGTGAGTGTACTTTTCCGACTTTTTCCGTGATTCTCGTTGCCCCCCAGTGCAATACATTTGTTGCACCGACTTTTTAATGTAAAACAAACAAACAAACAAACACTTTTTAGAACATCATTACAAAGAAAGGGCTGTTAATTGCACGGGATGGTGCAGGACAGGCCATTGTTTTACAATAAAAACATGTCATCAATTCCATTAGAATACAGGGTTGTACCGTGACACTTGTCATTTCACCGTCGCAACATTTGAGGGACTCTTTGCACCGATAAGTCTTGAATTATTGGACGCTTCCGACAATAAATCTTTCATTCTGGCGCCGTCTAGTCTTCTGATTTGAAGAGCCTTGGAATTATATCAACCAGAATTACCAGTGGGAAATAAAATATTTTGAAAGCTTCCACGGCGTTGCTGGGCACTCATCTCAACACCGTCGTGATCTGTTCGACGAATGGTTGTCAGACTGGACTGATCATAAGATACTGGCTCTTTAGCCCTCACTTTTCGATCATTAGAAAGGCGGACTACAGTGAGTTTGCGCCAAAACCTTTTGCTTCATTTTAATTTATAATGTGTATACCCTTTCGTCCTTTAATCTCAACGAGCTCCTCCACCTATCTTAGTTTGCTGGTGTCGTGTTAGATAGTTTTGGCATAAACTTAGCGTGCCAGATAGACGACTAGTACACTTCCTATATGAACCAGCAGGCTATAAAGCTAACCAGCCTATATCAGTCAATTGCGTGTCTCCAACGATTCAGGGCTGGGGAATAAACTGAGAAGTGTGTGTGGTGCGGATTTCGCGGATGCTGAGTTGTTGGACAAAGGCCTCCCCGTGAAAGGCCGTTCTTGAGTTGGAGTCGGGCACTAGGTTCGTTCACAGTCATCTTGTGGTTCATCTATCTTTCAGGGCCCATGTATTACCTCATAACCTCAAACCTGTTCGCGACACCGGCGGACGGTAAACCTCTGTCGATGAAGCGATATGCGGCAGAACTTAAGAGCCTAATAATGACAAACGAAGGAGAGAAACGTGAATTTGCATGATACGGAAAACTATGAAGAAAAGTACAAAAAGATGAAGGAAGTAAATGAAAGCTACAAAAAATGATGTTGCGAACCAGTAAAGAGATATGGTGAAAAGGAAAGCCAGATCTAGAAAGGAAAAGTAAGGCGAAAATTTGCGAGAGGTAGAAAGAAGGAATCCAGTAAATGAGACGGAAGAAAAAAAGGATAATAAGAACAAGACCCCAAGCCGCGTGGGCGGACAACGAAGCTGAATGGAGGAAATGAAGAATAATCAACCACATTTCTCGTAAACCGGTCGGAAGAAACTAATAAAAAATCTCCGAGTCACCAGGCTTGGGGATCCTGACTCCCTAGCATTCTTCGACGAGCACATATTCCCACGCACCCACGCAACATGCGGCGCTCTAACATGCCATTGGATCCAAACTTGATGACACAAGGCTGATCTTGCAGCAAAGAACAAGCTGAGTCACACGGTTCGGGCGAGGTCCTCCATCAGTTACCCCTTTGAATGGAGCCACAGGTGGGTAGTGTGCAAGGGGTTTTTGAGTTGCTTGCGTGGAATGAAAAGCACCCTGGTAAACTGTAAGGAGAGCGCATTTGACAGCACACCTTTCAGCACATTTTCGAAGCACTTGTTTATATCTACGCATTTTGACGACCATAACGCAGTTTGATTTGACCTCGAGCTCTGCTCATGGTTGCTGCCTTCTGTTGTGAGTGTTCCGGAACTTCGATCCTCGTTTGGAAGTCGTTTTGGCCACATAATTAGGGTTTGTAAGTGTTTCGTACGTTTATACTCTGCTAACCGAATGCTGTAGAATATTCGTATCTAATGAAGAATGAAAGAATGACTATCTTGTTTTGCTTTGGGGCCCGTTCATTTGGTTACGCGTTCCCAGGCAGCACAAAGGGGTACTCAATTTCTTTCCTCCTAAATGACTTTGAATTTACCTCTGGGATTTGTGAAAGGCTGCCGCTGTACCGTGTTAGAAAAATCAGCCTAACACGGAGCAGTGATTTGCACTACTCTGTTCAGGCTTTCAGCACCAGAAAATCAAGGAATGTGCCAAGGAGAGGAGCACAACTTACGAAATCTGGACAGGAAGCAATTTGGTGAGTCTCTGGACCGGTTCGAGTGGTTTTAATTTTCTGGGTATGGTTAAACCTGTTAGCCCCGTCAGTCCCATTTCGTGCGCCTCAGATAATTTATAGTACGAAGAGACTGGTACGCGTAGACTTCGAATATCTGAACTAGTGAATGAGTTGAAGTTAGCTATTGGGCAGATAATGTGGTTAACACAAAGCCCAGTAACCTTCTTTCCGGCAAAACATTCGGTGGAGTCAAAACAGACCAAGGAATAGTTCACAAAGTAGAATTCCAGGGGTCAGTTGAGTAACCACTCGGAAAAGTCATCAATCGTAGATCATCCGGGACCATAATAAAACTGAGATCGTCTCGAAGTCTCGTAGCAATTCGCGGGTACGTGGCTTGAGCCGAAATATTCCCGGATCTTGTATTTACGTTATTTTCGTTGGGGTATAGAACTGAAAGGAATTTGGCGAAATGGGATGGCAAACAAGCGCAAGAACGACAAGCCATTGATCAGAGAGAAGGAAAAGACGAGAATACACATATGATCACGATTGATTTATCAATGTAAGCTCAATGGTTAAAGCCGGGACAGATTGTAGTCAGATCGCCGACCAGTCAGATTTACGTCGCAGCTGATGTCCGTCCACGCTTATCAGGTCGAACGTGGCTGGCATGGCTTTGTGTCGCTTTCGCATGCGTCATCTAATTATGTGTTTTATCGACTTGCACGCTCATTGCCCGGCCTTTAAAAACCGCTCTGCAAAAAATACCAGTACACTGTTCCAGTCCAGAGGTTTGTTTTCTTTCTCTGACTGAGTAATCAAGCGAGGACTTACCGTCATAACATTTATGGCGACGTTAGATAATGGCTATTCCAATGGAATTTATGCAGCAGCTACTTAAGCAACAACAAGAAGAGTTTGGAATTTTGATCCAGCGGCTTTCTGTGCAGTCAAAATTGGGTAATCCGGAAATATCAACTGTGTAAACGCTGTCCCAAAGCATGAGTGAATTTCACTATCGGATGACGATGGTATGACGTTCGACTTATGGTATCGTAGATATACAGATGTTCTTTAGGTTGATGGTGCTACTCTCGACGAGGCCTTGCACGTACGCCTTTTGCTGCGTAAACTGGGTCCAGCTGAACACGACAGATACTGCGATTTCATCCTACCGAAACATCCAAAGAACCTTGATTTAACACAGACAGTAAAACACCTCACTACCATTTTTGGCGGACGTTCCTCCTTGTTTAAGACACGTGACCAGTGTTTACAAATTTCGAAAAATGCAGACGATGATTTTGTCTCCTATGCAGGCCGTGTTAACCGTGAATGTGAACGTTTCAAACCCCGGAGTCTCAAACGATCAGTTCAAAACTCTTATTTTTGTCTGTGGTCTTTACGCGTCTGCTGACAGCGACATTCGTACCCGGCTTCTAGCCAAGCTTGAAACAGACCCAGAAATCACATTACAACAAATCACCGAAGATTGTCAACGCTTGATTAATTCAAGACGATACGCAGATCCAGAAACCATAGATGCAACCAATTCACGGGATCAATGCTTGAGCTACGTCTAGAAGACCACAAGTTCCCCAACCAAACTTCCGAAACAGATCACGCACCGCATGTATGCACTGCGGACTGTGGCATTTCGCTCGTTTTTGTGCGTACAGGTCACATGAATGTGGAATTTGTGGTGGAATTGGTCATAAAGAAAGGATCACCGTGACCGCCCTAAGCCACACTAATACAGCGATGCACCAATCAGACGTCGCAGTTCTTCAAACGTCATTTTCGCCATGGATGCCCTCGATTTCCAGTTACGCTGGAAGTACATTTCTATTTGCACTAATAACCTGCCGTGAAATTGCAAGTGGGCACAGCATCTGATGTGCCTATCATTTCTGAAGCCACGTGGAATTTATTAGGCAGACCAGTTTATCAGCAAACTACCCATATTGCTCGCGAAGCTTCAGGTGAACAACTGTCATTTGTTGGCGAGTTCCTGTGCGAATTTTCTTTTCGTGACTGTCCTTCGTGTGGGACTCCTAACATCAAAGCTCAATCACTTGAACCTCCTTGGTATCGATTGGATAGACGGATTAAATTTGTGGCAATTTCCGTTTAATTAAATCCATGATTCTTCTGACTCTATGCCTTTCACAGTCAAACCATGTGAGCTATGTTGTATGTGTCCTCTAAAGATTTGTGTATTGAAATTTCACGTTTTAAAACAAACTATCCCGACGTTTTTTCCTTGGCCTTGGTTTATGCTGTAAGGCAAAAGCAGTTTCACATGTAAATCCCGGCATTAGATCTGTATTTTATCCCAAACGACCTGTACCTTACGCATCAGTGGAGCTTGTTGACCGCAAGTTGGCTCGGCTGGAACGACTGGGAGTAATTTCCCCCGTCAACTACTCATCATGGGCGGCACCTATCGTAGTAGTCAGAAAAGCGAATGGCACAGTCAGGATCTGCACCGATTTTCCAACAGGACTGAATCGATCTATTGAGACACGTCAGTACCGACTACCTGTGCCAGATGATTTGTTTGCCAATTTGAAAGGTGGTAAAATATTTCTAAAATTTGATTTTTCTGACGCCTACCTACAAGTTGAGGTAGAGGACGATTGCAAGGAGTTGCTCACTGTAAGCACTCACAAGGGTCTTTATCGCTACAATCGCTTACCTTTTGGTGTTACATGTGCCCCAGCAATTTTTCAGCAGATAATGGATACGATGTTAGCCGGCCTAGAATTCTCAATGGCTTATATAAATGACATAATTATCGTTAGCAAAACAACGGATGAAAGTTTCATGCATTTAAATTTGATTTTGCAGAGGATTTTCGAGTACGGGTGCCGAGTCCTACCTCAAGTGTTCATTCGGATTATCCAATATCACTTACTTGTGGTCGATCATTGACAGTACTGGTAGAAGATCGGATCCAGTGAAGATCGCAGCGATTGACTGCATGCCCGCTCCAATCAATAAAGAAGCACTGCAGTCCTTCCTCGGGCTTGTTAATTACTATCACAATTTTGTACCACAGATGTATCAGCTAAAAGCTCCCTTGAACCAACTGCTGACAAGAAACACTGAATGGCACTGGTCATCGGCATGTCAAAACGCATTTTTCGCCATCAAGCGAGTTCTCACGTCCGACTTGCTCCTCACTCACTGTGACCCCAAGTGACCCATGATTGTAGCCGCTGATACTTCCGAGTACGGAATTGGAGCGGTTTTACTGCACGAAGTTCCCAGTGGCAGTCGTAAGGCCGTATACCATGTTTTTAGATCACTCACAGCAGCAAAAAAGAATTAGCCAAATTGAATAAGAAGGACTGTCGCTAATTTTTGCACTCAAAAAGTTTCATAAGATGCTACATGGCAGAAAATTTACCCTGCCCACTGATCAAAAACATTTATTATCCATCTTTGGCACGAAGACAGGGGTACCAGTGCCTACTGCAAATCGTTTGCAGCGTTGGGCCACTATACTGTTAGGCTATGACTTTAAGTTGCGCTTCATAAAAACAAGTTTTGGGCACGCCGATGCCCTCTCCAGACTGGTAGCTGATCATGGCAGTCGTCGCCCTGACGAGGATAGTGTAATTGCATCGATCGCCGTTGATTCCGATGTTCATTGCTTTCAAAGATTCGCTGCGTGGTCTACCAGTCATCGCTGAAATGATCCGGCGCAAAACAGCGAGGGGCAAACTATTGCAGAACGTGTTATTGTAGAACGGGTTTACCCCGTAACCATCCCAACAGAGCTCACCAAGAGTTCTTCAAAAGGTTAGCCTTATCTATTGAACAAGGATGTCTCATGCTCGGTGAGTGAGTCTTTGTGCCGCAGACATTGCAGTCAACGGTGTTAAAACAATTCCACCATGGTCACCCTGGTATTAGTCGCATAAAGACACTTGCTCAGAGTTATGCATATTGGCCCTGTATGGATTAAAAAATTGAACACGAGATGAAAGCTTGTCACAACTGTTCAGTGGCAGCTAACCTACCACCTAAGAGTGAACGCCAAGCATGGCAACCCCAGCAGCCCCTTGGTCCCGCATCTACATTGATTTCGCCGGGCCCATTGACGGCATGTATTACCTAATCACTGTCGATGCATACTCAAAATGGCCCGAAGTTATTTCTATGCGTGTCACAACCACAAACTTGAGTAGAATATTTGCTCGGTTCTTTGTGCCGGAAGTTCTCGTCTCGGATAATGGCCCACAATTTACAACTACACAGTTCGCAGTGTTTTGTGTTTTAAAAGGCATTCGCTACGTTTGCTCCCCAGTGTACCACCCACAATCGAATGGCCAGGTAGAACGGTTTGTTGACACGCTTAGGTGCGCACTGATCAAGTCACAAGGGGAGGGAAAACTACATCAGTCAATTGATGCTTTCCTCCTGACATACCGCTCAACTCTGAACCCAGCTACCACAGAGCAGAAGTCTCCAGCTGACCTATTTCTAGGCCGACGGAGGAGACTGCCCCTAGATGCCATGATCCCGGTCGCTCGAGATACTAACGAACCGCAAATCCATACACCCATTAATGTCAGCATTCAAGACTGGAGATCAAGTTTATGTGCGAAATTTTCGGAACGGTTTGGAGAACTGGATTCCCGGACAGATTGCGAGACGAGAAAGAACAGTCACGTATAAGGTTAGGGTGGACGGTTTCATCTGGACCAGGCATGTTAACCATCTCAGACCTCGAAATATGCTGTACAACTCCGTGGAACGTCCCTCCGACTTCACACCTATGGATGTATTGATGGATCATCGAGATGTCAAGACAAGCCCTGAAAAAGACGTCACTCCCATGGAGGCACCTAAACAGTTAGACCGAAGATACTCAAAACGTACTCGGGCTCCAATACGCCGGCTGAATATCAACCCCAGGAATCGAACTTATGAAACTACCGTGGCTTAGGTTACCGAACATCCTCAAAGGAGGGAGGTGTAGTGAGACCGCAAACCAGTCCGATTCACGCCGCAGCTGATATCCGTCCACGCTTATTAGGTCGAACGTGACTGGCATGCCTTTGTGTCGCTTTCGCATGCGTCATCCAATCATGGTTTTTATCGATTTGTAAGCCCACTGCCTGGCCTTTGAAAAACCGCTCTGCAAAGAAACACCATTACACTGTTCCAGTCCAGAGGTTTGTTTTCTTCCTCTGACTGAGTAATCAAGCGAGGACTTACCGTTATAACACAGATACTGTGTATTATTGGAATAGTGGTTCGCGCAATATCGATTATTCGCTGGCGTTAATCACACCCGACTGTCCGGACCGCGATAGCTCAGCTGATAGAGCATCTGTCCGGTATGCGTAGGGTCGCCGGTTCAATTCCGGCTCGCGGCGTCCGACTTTTCGATGTGAAAAATGCAAGTGAATTTTCCATTACATACAATTCAGGCTCCTCGTGCCAACACTACATTCTATGAGTGTGCATATGATTTCGTTTTTTTCTTTCAGTTACCGTTAGGGAGAAATAGAAATGGATAGAACGAAACTTGCAAAATGGATGGGGACACGACGGCCCAAAAAGAAAAACGGAGTGTAATGTGGTCTCTATTTATTATCTTTCATTTATTACTGATTTATTTCATTGTCTATTTTAATAGTGTCTGTTTTTCTAGGATTTATTTGTTCCTCTTTGTTGACAAACGCCCCGGTTTTTTATGGAAAATGGAACAAGTTCAAAAAGGGTGGTGTGAATCGGTGGTCGCACCGTCTTATACGGAACGCGACAGGTCCTCCTGTGAAGACCGCAAGGGAATGGGTCTGGTTAACAACGCATCCAGACTGCTCACTAGTGTTATTCTCCACCGCTTATCTGACGCTCGCAAACAGTGCTCGCGCGAGAATTGCCGGTGGTGCTCGAGTGGCTCAGAGCGTTTGCTTACCATCTCAGAGGTCCGAGGTTCGAATCCCCACCACCACCGGTATCTTCAGTGGTAGACAGCATTTCTTTGTCGTCCGGATCGTTACCACACCTAACTTATTAGGTCCTTATGTGGTTCTCTACCCCAAGTCTCGGGGTCTGGTTGCCGGTTATACCTGATAGTGCAGTGGGCCTTCGTGGCTATGGGGTATATACCCCTTTCACTGCACTCGTGCACAAGCATGTAATAAAATAAAGATTCAGACCTGGTCGAGGTTGTATTGATCGTATATTCACTGTTCGACATGCTTTAGGACATAGGCATACATGCGTGCTCACGGTCTCTTTTTCTTGATCTCAATGCGGCCTTTGACTCAGTAGACCGCACAGTTCTCCGACGCTGCTCTCGTTGAGGGGCGTACCAAAGAAATCCATTTCCATCGTAAAGTCCCTTAAAATGAATAGCCGAAGCCGAGTTCGGGCTTACGGTGATTTTTCACCCGACTTCACCACGAGAAGTGGTGTACGCCAGGGTTGTCTTCTGTCTACTTTCCTCTTTAACTTTGCGGTTGATATGGTCCTAGGGACCGCGCTTTTGTCAGGTGACGATGGTGGCATTGAACTTTTCCCGGGTGAAAAGGTGTTAGGTCTTGGATGTGCAGACGACAATTCCTCCAGATGAAGATCCAAATAAGTTGCAAGTTTTGTAGACAGCTTGATAGACTGCGTAGCAATGTTCGGTATGGGTTTTGCGCCTTCAAAGGGCAAGATGCTGCAGCTGGACTGGGTGGGTCCAGCGCCAAACATGTAGCACTGTTATTCCACTTTTCACGTTTTGCTGCCGACTACTGTTCCAGTAGTCAAACTCGAAAGCTGGAACACGTTTTCCTTGGTTAATTCTCCTGTTCTTTGGTCTGGCTGGTCGGCCCTCTTGAATCTGGCCATTTTTACGCTTGGACTACCAAGAGACATTGCTGATTACAATGGGTAGGCGCATAGTATGACTAGTTTTTTGTGAAGAGCTACTTTCCGGCCTTCGCGGTGTTTCCTTGGATGAGCTCCAGATTTTCTGAGGATTCCTTCCCATTCAGTGCGTACTATGTGTCCAAAAGAGGTCAGTTCTGAAGAGAGATTCTTGTTCTTGAAATTTTTCAGTAATTTACAGGAATATTTTTCCGAATTAGACACTGCTGTAGTGCCACAACAACTGTTATGGTAATCGAGTCGGAAAAGTACAGCGAACCTAAGATGCGTATATGGTTGAATGATATGTATATTCCGATCGAGACGGAATAGCTCGGTCAATCTATTATCAAACTTATTCAACGATGCTTCATCGTGCGACGCAATTCTCGTTCCAATTTACCAGTGTTCATATGCAAATTGTGCTCAAATCTCGCACCGGAGAACTCCGTCCTGATTTTAAAGAGTGCAATGAGTTCGCCAAACCCTCCAGCAATTCTCTTTAATGCGGGACAAATGCGAACTTCCCTGGAATTTTCGCAATCCACTGATGCGTGTCATTTCTTCGGTCACGAGCTTCGAATTTCAGATGCTATAATAAACGAGAATAAGCCGTTTAAACTTGCTTCCATCTTGATATGTACAAGTTTTGTGATCAAAATAATTCTACTAACCTGATCAGATTATATTGAGTTTCTTAGAAATTTCACAATTTATTTTGTGAAATTTAAGGCTCCATCTCATTGCCTCAATGAACCACAACACTACGACTTAACGTTCGTTGAGCTACCGAAATTAGTGAGCAAGGTGTTGATTTGAAAATAGCCACCCGTGAATCGTCTTGCTTATATCGGAGCCGAATGCCTGGGACAACACGTCTGCTCCGCTTTTACCAATTCAGCGTGCTCCTGCCGCTGTCGGACATGTGAGCCGGTCCATTTCGTTCGGTGAGTTACACCTACGTTCTACGAGCTTGTGTTCTGAACTTGTCCATACGGAGAAGGTTCCCAGAACGAGGCCACGACATGCGACTGGCAGTGTAGTCTGATAGTACTTATGTATCAATCCATCTCCATTTTTCCTTGTTTGGATCACAAATCTATTAACAAGTGTACTGTATTTCATAATCTTAATTGATTATATATATATATATATATATATATATATATATATATATATAATGATTTTCCAGGCGCAATAATTCATCATGTAATAGCGAAGCATATCTAAGCATAGAAAACCATGGCAGCGCTGTACGATTGTTTCATCCAAACCTACCCTGGGATTCGTGCCTGATTGGGCGTAACATGCGGTCACAAATCTATCTGGGATAAGTTTTAATGGTTAGCTCTATCTCACTAAATGAGATAGCACCATTCTATCACTCGAACAATGGTGGTTGAAAGGTTTGGGGTGTGTGATTTCTACGTAGTGCGTAGGGTTCAAATCTCAATACCGCCGGTTACTTTGGTGGTAAGCAGTAATCCACCGTCGTCCGACTTGCCACCAAATCTGACTCATTGGGACCTTATGTTCTAGGTCACTCGAAGTTTCAGGGTCCTTGCCGGCTATCCCTAATTTGTCTTTGATACTATGGGATGCACCTTTTCACCGTACTAATTCGAAAGCACGTACCACAATGGTTTACGCCCCTGACCCCCCTGATGGACGGCTACGGTACCCAAATTCCCCGTGGGAATATCCGATAGTCACAAAAGCTTGAGATTCGAAAGAACCCTCGTAGATAGATTGGTCAGCGAGTGATTCGTCATGAAGTACGAGAGGTTGACTGAGCATCGAGTATGATGGAAGCACTGTACTGTTGTTTCATGCTTAGTATTAATGATAATCTTTTCACTCCTGTATTTAGTATACGAAATCATGCAATATTTCTGGAAAAGGTTCGCAGCCAATCGGAGGCTGCCATATGGGAAAATGGTCGGTGGTGGATGAGTGGGAGTCGAGCATCGTGCCAACGCAGCAGCAACGGCTACAAAATTCAGATCTACCGCTCAGGTTCCTCGATGATTTATGTTTGACCACAGCCGGGTAAATTTTTCAATGGTAACCGCAAATTGAACGTCTTTGTGGTGGAGGACTTCCCCGTCGAGGCCTCTAGGTTGTAACCGACATTCGTAACTTGGCTAATTGGACAATTCGGGTGGCGTATCGTTTGGTTTGATCAACAAGTGGTTCGTATTGAGGTAAGAAGAGTTGACCATGCACTGATGATCACGGAAGCACCGTGAAATGGTTTCACCGTTGTTAGGAGCAACCGACAGTGCCCGTCTACTGAGCCGCCACTGAGACTCGAACCTGGAGTGAACAAATGCAGGCGTCAAACCTAACCAAGTTGCCCGGATGAGTCAGAATGGTTTTCCAACTTCACCGAATGATATGAAGCCGTTCTCTAACTGTCTTTTCAAGGGATACAACCAGTCGACGGCACCGTGATCAGTGTCTATGGTGTACGACTTCGTAGAAACAGTGACAAAAGAGGCTTAAGGTTGGAAACAACATTCGAAACTTGGCTGTTCCATCGACTGGAGTAGTAGAGAATTTGACTTGGTCCTAAAATGATTCATCATGAAGTAAAAAAGGTTGACTGGACACCGAGTATCTTGAAAGCACTGTACTATTGTTTGCTCCTTGATAATAATAATAATGATGATAATAATAATAATATGCTCTCCATCGTTCAACTTTTCACACATCATTGTGCAAGACTTGTGTAAGAAAGCGGCAGCCAATGAGGGCTGCCGAATAGGGCGGTTGCAAGTACCGATACCCTGCGTCGTGGTTCAGATCCTTCGATGATGAAGTTCTGACCACGACCTGTCAGCGTTTTCCGAACACAATAGCCTTTTGGACGGATGGTGAGCGTGTTCTATTGTGGACGATTTTTCTGTAGTAAGCTCAGGTCATACAAGTTTCAGCTTCGAGATAACCTCCGTAGATAGGTTGTTTCGTCAATTTGAGCAGTAGATGTAGTTTTTGTAACGTATAAACGGTTAACAGAATGGGAGCTCAGAGGACAGCGCCCGATTGATAGGCTTTGTTCGACGAAAAACGAGGCATACCAATCGGAACAAGAAGCGAGAAGTGTTCGATTATACAACGAAATAGGGACGAATTATGAAGCAGAAGCACAGTAACATATATATAACATCCACCGTCACTTAGAAAACAAAGACCAGTATTTTGTGTTTCCGTGGATGAGAAATAGAAAATGTTGGTGCCGGTTACCAGAGAGTGCGTTGTTACGCGTCACGGTTTGGAAGGCAATGAGATCTCACTCCTTGTTGTTGCAAGAGAAGGTTTTCAACGTTCGTTTCTGGTTAACCAGGATACTCTACTGGGTCAGAGACAGTTGTTTACAAATCAGACGTGAATGGGATGTCATTATCGAGGCAGAGTCAGTAAGAGTGAGATGGATGGTGCAGAAGTTGGTCGTTCTGCAAAGGGCAAGATGACTAAGTGATACCATTTTCCCACGTTCATCGGAGAGACATATGTTAGCGTACTCGAGGTTGCTTTCCAGCGGTTCGACTTTCGCCACTATCGGATCATACTTGGACGAACGGATGTTTTTTTGATATGGCACTGGCGCCCAATATTATCAACCATTGACGTGAACCGATTCCAACGGAAGATTTTCGATGTTTAATATGCATTCGTTCGTGTAGAGTCGTGTGTGTGCGTGTGTGTGTGTGTGCGCGCGCGCGTGTGTGTGTCGAGGTAGCCGAAGAAATGGAAATAACAGCTGCTTCAGGTAACAGTCAAAGACTGTTTAAACTTGTTCGTGACACCGGTGGACGGCGAACCCAGGTCAGTGAAACGATTTGCGGTAGAAATGGAGAACCCATCCATAGCAAACAGCAAAGGCTTGACCGATGGGCCGAGTACTTCAAGGAACAGTTTAGCTGGCCGCACGCTAGTGCAGTTACTCCCGTGTCAACAACTGCGACTCCTTGGGTGGTGTCACTTGAGCCCCCATCGGAAGTAGAAGTAGAGTCGAGCATTCGATTACTAAAGCGAGGGAAAGTGGCAGGTCCCGACGAACTTCCTCCAGTTCTTTTCAAACTGGGTGGTGTGGCGTTGATAAAATCACTTACTGCCTTGCTCCGTGACATTTGGAACGAGGAGCGTATTCCGTTAATGTAGAGCGAGTCATTGATTGTTCCCATCTTCAAGAAGGGGATACGCAATGACTGCAGTAATCATCGTGATATTAGCTTAATTCCGATAGTCACCAAAGTATTAGCTTCGATTTTGCTGCATCGTCTTACACCGGCTCGTGAGAGGAATGTCCGCGAGCAGCAGGCTGGATTCCGCCCAGGTCGAGGATGCATCGACCAGATTTTTACTCTTCGTCGACCACTTGAAACGCGTCACACGCACCGCCGACCGACAATAATGCTTTTCTTAGACCTGAAAGGCGCCTTCGATTCAGTTGATCGAACATCGCTTTTCAGTGTTCTTCATCGAAAAGGTATGCCCCAGAAGTTCATGAACCTACTGAGATTATTGTATTCTCATACTTCTGGCCGCGTTAGGGTTTACGGTGAACTATCCGGTCGGTTCGAAACGACCAGTGGTGTTCGACAGGGATGTCCTTTGTCTCCATTCCTGTTCAACTTCGTCATGGACGAAATAATGGACAATGCTCAGCAAAATCTTCAGGATGTAGGCGTCGAACTAGGAAATAGTGAAAAGCTATGTGACCTGGATTACGCGGACGACGTTGTCTGCTTGTTCGAATGCACGGAACATGCTCAGCGTGCACTAGATAATCTCGCAAGAGCTGTAGCTCCATTCGGCATGCGCTTTGCACCTTCAAAGTGCAAGGTGATGTTACAAGACTGTACGTCAACAATTCCGAGCTTGATGCTCGATGGGGAGGTGGTGTCAGTTGTCGACCACTTCACCTATCCTGGTAGCTGCGTGACGACGGATGGGAGCACAGTAGTAGAGGTGAGCACGCGGATATCCAAGGCTCGAGCGGCGTACGCCGAACTGAAGCACTTTTGGCGCCGATCTGATATTTCACTGAAGTTGAAAGGTCGTGTGTAATGTGCTGCAGTGCGTTCAGTTTTGTTGTATGGTTTCGAAACTTGGAGTCTGCGTGCTGAAGATATTCGTCGTCTTGAGGTTTTTGACCATCGATGTTTGCGTAGTATCACTAGGATTGGGTGGAATAGCCGAGTAAGCAACGATGAGGTCAGAAAGCGAGTATTGGGTACTAATTCAGAGAACGTTCTGTCACAGCGTATCCAGCTTAGTAGACTTCGTTGGTTGGGACACGTGTTACGTATGGCAAACACACGTCTACCGTACCGTGTCCTATTCTCCGTCCCTCCTAGGGAGTGGAAGAGACCATGTGGAGGTCAACAGATGACGTGGCAGCGAGGGATTAGAAAATGTACATGAGACTTGGGGGAAGTAAGTGCTTCACGTCTTCGTGGTTGGGGTCCAAAAGATCCGTCTACCAGTTGGCTGGAGACACTGAAGGATATGGCAGCGAACCGCGAGCAGTGGCGATCGTGTTGTCACTTTCTGTCGAATCAGAATGACTGGTCGATGTGCGTTTGTACAGTTAGACTGTGTACTTCGTGTGTTGGCTACTAGGGCATTCTTTCCTTTTCCCACCCCCATAGGTGTCCACTCCCTGTCCATCTTGTATATTCATACTTTCTAATTGAACGTGCAACATGGTGAGAAAGGCAGTGGTCAGTGGGGCTTGCGCTACTGTTTAACGCTGTACGACGACGACGATGATGATGATGATGATATGTGCGCGTATTGTGACTAGGTTTAGAAGAAGGTTTTTTTGTTTTTCTGAGGTAATTGGGGACGTGTTTCCTGTATAGAGTGTATAGGCCGTTGTCGTGGGTTCGTGAGAGGATACGGATTGTGCTCGGCCGAGCACAAAGAGTGAGAACTGGGAACGTTTGAACGAGATGAGGTGTGTATTGGAGGAACGCAACGGGGTGCAGACGGTCTACACAGTTTGAGCAAGTGGCGCCACCAAATTCTATAATTGTTCAGATGAAGAGATTTGTTAGTGTTTGTAATTGTGTGTGATATTGGTAGGACTGAAGTTGAAGCGGTTTAGCTCACAGTGGTGGACTCGGATGATGATGGAGCTCTTGTGTTTGCGTGTGTGTGTGTGTGTGTGTAATAGCGAATGGAGCACGAAGGCTTTTGATGGTAAGCGACGTACATAGAGTAACCGATATGTGAGTTTGAGTGGTAAGTGTTTTCGTTCCGATTCATGTGATGATTGTTCATGAGTTGATTGAACTTGACTGAGGATTTGGAGGCATGGGAGTGGTGTAGTTGAACTGGATGTAATTAGGAATGAGGGTTAGTGGCCATCTAGGTGGGTGGCCGGAGGGAGTGCTAGTGGGAGTTTAAGTGGGAATGTGAGTGTGAGATAGGATGAAGGATCGTGCGTGTGGCACCTGAGGACGACTCTGTGTTGGCTGAGTGTGAAGAGTTTTTTCAACTTGAACAGTTGACGACGAGACTGCACCTTGACGTGGTGTGATGGCTTGCGCGCCTCTATGACCCAAAGAGCTGTGTAGGATATCTTCTTTAAACCGGAGATGCAATCATGCCTGACAGGTCAATGGGTAGAGGTCAGACAAAGTACAGTCTCCTGGTCCTCCAGGTTGGGGGTTGATTTGAGCTGACAACTCAATCGGCAAAATCAGTGGAAGAATAATTGATCCAAGCAAATAGGCTTCCACTAAGCCATCCCGCTGCCTTGCGGATAGGTTCTTGTTAGAACTAAAGGCTTTGGACGAGGACCCTAATCGTTCTCCTGCTTTGTGGCTGGACACCCTAGCAGTACCCGTCCAACATCTCTCATGAACTGCACGAATACAAAGAATTCCATACTGCATCGGTCGTCGCGCAGGATAATCAGGACCGCACTGTCCATTGCATCGAGTGGGGTGGGTAGTGATAAGTGGGCTACTGCTCAGAGTTCCCTCTCTTTTATTCAACCTTTGTCTTCTGTCCTCAACCACCTCTCTTTGCCCCATCTATCCACCCATAATGCTCCCACTGATAACACGGTCGATACTCGCAACGATTCACTGTCAAATAGTGTCGGGAATAATCCTCTGTCTGGTAACTCACATTTCCTCAAGCCTCGTCAGCCTCTGAATCTCGGCTGCTTCAACGTGCGTACACTCATGCAGGCCGGTCAGCAGGCGTGCCTAGCCCTCACATTAGATTCTCTGAAGATTGATGTCTGCTGCTTAAGTGAAACGCGTATCCAGGATTCGAGCAGTGTAATTCAAGTAACTGCTCCTGGTATCTCATCGAGGTATTTCCTGCGCACCTCAGGAGACGAAGCAGCTAGAGCTGTGGATCAACGTTGTGTATGAATTGTCTTGACTGACAAGGCTGAGACTGCCCTTTTAGATTGGATCCCTGTTAACAGTCGTTTATGTGCTGTGAGACTCCAAGGGTCAGTTGGCGTTCGAAAGGATAGTTGCGTTAAGCGCGATTTGTTTGTGATCTCGGCGTACGCCCCAACGGACTGCAGCTCAGACGCGCAGAGAGATGAGTTCTACGATGAACTCGGCACCCTCGTTCGCAGCAGTAAAGGTTCTGACATTGTAGTGCTAGCTGGTGACTTCAATGCATAAGTTGGCAAACTCAGTGCTTCCGAAGCCTGTTTAGGTGGGCGCTGTGCTTTACCCGCTGAGCGTACAGATAACGGGGATAGACTTCTCCAGTTTTGTGTAGACAATCGATTGTTCTTGTCTAGCATCAATTTCCGACACAGCTCGCGTCGCACAGCGACATGGCGCTCTAACTCTACAGGTACTTTGAGTCAAATTGATCATATTGCCGTAAGCTACCGGTGGCGCAGTTCTGTTCAGAACTGTAGATCTTACTGGTCCACGTACGTAGAGTCGGACCATGCGTTAGTTTTAATGCGATTATCTCTCCAGCTCCATGGTTATCGTCGCAAACCGCAAACCGCAAACCCGATTAGCCGTACAACATTTGTGTGATCCAGAAGTACGCACCCGTTATGAGCAGAAGTTAGAACATGAGCTAGGATCTACGACGAACGGTAATGTAGATGAGCATTGGGCTCATATCAAACAGGCGATGCACGTGGCAGCAGGTTTTGCCTGTGGTCCTAGATCCGATGTCCATCAAAGACACTGGATCTCGCAAGAGTCGCTGAGTAAAATGGAGCAAAAGCGTCAGCTCTCGAACCGTAAGGAGATGAATAAGATGCGGAGAAAGCTGCAAAGACAAGTTACGAAAAGCCTTAAGAATGATCGCAAAAATTGGTGAGTCAAGGTAGCCGAAGAAATGGAAATAACAGCTGCTTCAGGTAACAGTCAAAGACTGTTCAAACTTGTTCGTGACACCGGTGGACGGCGAACCCAGGTCAGTGAAACGATTTGCGATAGAAATGGAGAACCCATCCATAGCAAACAGCAAAGGCTTGACCGATGGGCCGAGTACTTCAAGGAACAGTTTAGCTGGCCGCACGCTAGTGCAGTTACTCCCGTGTCAACAACTGCGACTCCTTGGGTGGTGTCACTTGAGCCCCCATCGGAAGTAGAAGTAGAGTCGAGCATTCGATTACTAAAGCGAGGGAAAGTGGCAGGTCCCGACGAACTTCCTCCAGTTCTTTTCAAACTGGGTGGTGTGGCGTTGATAAAATCACTTACTGCCTTGCTCCGTGACATTTGGAACGAGGAGCGTATTCCGTTAATGTAGAGCGAGTCATTGATTGTTCCCATCTTCAAGAAGGGGATACGCAATGACTGCAGTAATCATCGTGATATTAGCTTAATTCCGATAGTCACCAAAGTATTAGCTTCGATTTTGCTGCATCGTCTTACACCGGCTCGTGAGAGGAATGTCCGCGAGCAGCAGGCTGGATTCCGCCCAGGTCGAGGATGCATCGACCAGATTTTTACTCTTCGTCGACCACTTGAAACGCGTCACACGCACCGCCGACCGACAATAATGCTTTTCTTAGACCTGAAAGGCGCCTTCGATTCAGTTGATCGAACATCGCTTTTCAGTGTTCTTCATCGAAAAGGTATGCCCCAGAAGTTCGTGAACCTACTGAGATTATTGTATTCTCATACTTCTGGCCGCGTTAGGGTTTACGGTGAACTATCCGGTCGGTTCGAAACGACCAGTGGTGTTCGACAGGGATGTCCTTTGTCTCCATTCCTGTTCAACTTCGTCATGGACGAAATAATGGACAATGCTCAGCAAAATCTTCAGGATGTAGGCGTCGAACTAGGAAATAGTGAAAAGCTATGTGACCTGGATTACGCGGACGACGTTGTCTGCTTGTTCGAATGCACGGAACATGCTCAGCGTGCACTAGATAATCTCGCAAGAGCTGTAGCTCCATTCGGCATGCGCTTTGCACCTTCAAAGTGCAAGGTGATGTTACAAGACTGTACGTCAACAATTCCGAGCTTGATGCTCGATGGGGAGGTGGTGTCAGTTGTCGACCACTTCACCTATCCTGGTAGCTGCGTGACGACGGATGGGAGCACAGTAGTAGAGGTGAGCACGCGGATATCCAAGGCTCGAGCGGCGTACGCTGAACTGAAGCACTTTTGGCGCCGATCTGATATTTCACTGAAGTTGAAAGGTCGTGTGTAATGTGCTGCAGTGCGTTCAGTTTTGTTGTATGGTTTCGAAACTTGGAGTCTGCGTGCTGAAGATATTCGTCGTCTTGAGGTTTTTGACCATCGATGTTTGCGTAGTATCACTAGGATTGGGTGGAATAGCCGAGTAAGCAACGATGAGGTCAGAAAGCGAGTATTGGGTACTAATTCAGAGAACGTTCTGTCACAGCGTATCCAGCTTAGTAGACTTCGTTGGTTGGGACACGTGTTACGTATGGCAAACACACGTCTACCGTACCGTGTCCTATTCTCCGTTCCTCCTAGGGAGTGGAAGAGACCATGTGGAGGTCAACAGATGACGTGGCAGCGAGGGATTAGAAAATGTACATGAGACTTGGGGGAAGTAAGTGCTTCACGTCTTCGTGGTTGGGGTCCAAAAGATCCGTCTACCAGTTGGCTGGAGACACTGAAGGATATGGCAGCGAACCGCGAGCAGTGGCGATCGTGTTGTCACTTTCTGTCGAATCAGAATGACTGGTCGATGTGCGTTTGTACAGTTAGACTGTGTACTTCGTGTGTTGGCTACTAGGGCATTCTTTCCTTTTCCCACCCCCATAGGTGTCCACTCCCTGTCCATCTTGTATATTCATACTTTCTAATTGAACGTGCAACATGGTGAGAAAGGCAGTGGTCAGTGGGGCTTGCGCTACTGTTTAACGCTGTACGACGACGACGATGATGATGATGATGATATGTGCGCGTATTGTGACTAGGTTTAGAAGAAGGTTTTTTTGTTTTTCTGAGGTAATTGGGGACGTGTTTCCTGTATAGAGTGTATAGGCCGTTGTCGTGGGTTCGTGAGAGGATACGGATTGTGCTCGGCCGAGCACAAAGAGTGAGAACTGGGAACGTTTGAACGAGATGAGGTGTGTATTGGAGGAACGCAACGGGGTGCAGACGGTCTACACAGTTTGAGCAAGTGGCGCCACCAAATTCTATAATTGTTCAGATGAAGAGATTTGTTAGTGTTTGTAATTGTGTGTGATATTGGTAGGACTGAAGTTGAGGCGGTTTAGCTCACAGTGGTGGACTCGGATGATGATGGAGCTCTTGTGTTTGCGTGTGTGTGCGTGTGTGTGTAATAGCGAATGGAGCACGAAGGCTTTTGATGGTAAGCGACGTACATAGAGTAACCGATATGTGAGTTTGAGTGGTAAGTGTTTTCGTTCCGATTCATGTGATGATTGTTCATGAGTCGATTGAACTTGACTGAGGATTTGGAGGCATGGGAGTGGTGTAGTTGAACTGGATGTAATTAGGAATGAGGGTTAGTGGCCATCTAGGTGGGTGGCCGGAGGGAGTGCTAGTGGGAGTTTAAGTGGGAATGTGAGTGTGAGATAGGATGAAGGATCGTGCGTGTGGCACCTGAGGACGACTCTGTGTTGGCTGAGTGTGAAGAGTTTTTTCAACTTGAACAGTTGACGACGAGACTGCACCTTGACGTGGTGTGATGGCTTGCGCGCCTCTATGACCCAAAGAGCTGTGTAGGATATCTTCTTTAAACCGGAGATGCAATCATGCCTGACAGGTCAATGGGTAGAGGTCAGACAAAGTACAGTCTCCTGGTCCTCCAGGTTGGGGGTTGATTTGAGCTGACAACTCAATCGGCAAAATCAGTGGAAGAATAATTGATCCAAGCAAATAGGCTTCCACTAAGCCATCCCGCTGCCTTGCGGATAGGTTCTTGTTAGAACTAAAGGCTTTGGACGAGGACCCTAATCGTTCTCCTGCTTTGTGGCTGGACACCCTAGCAGTACCCGTCCAACATCTCTCATGAACTGCACGAATACAAAGAATTCCATACTGCATCGGTCGTCGCGCAGGATAATCAGGACCGCACTGTCCATTGCATCGAGTGGGGTGGGTAGTGATAAGTGGGCTACTGCTCAGAGTTCCCTCTCTTTTATTCAACCTTTGTCTTCTGTCCTCAACCACCTCTCTTTGCCCCATCTATCCACCCATAATGCTCCCACTGATAACACGGTCGATACTCGCAACGATTCACTGTCAAATAGTGTCGGGAATAATCCTCTGTCTGGTAACTCACATTTCCTCAAGCCTCGTCAGCCTCTGAATCTCGGCTGCTTCAACGTGCGTACACTCATGCAGGCCGGTCAGCAGGCGTGCCTAGCCCTCACATTAGATTCTCTGAAGATTGATGTCTGCTGCTTAAGTGAAACGCGTATCCAGGATTCGAGCAGTGTAATTCAAGTAACTGCTCCTGGTATCTCATCGAGGTATTTCCTGCGCACCTCAGGAGACGAAGCAGCTAGAGCTGTGGATCAACGTTGTGTATGAATTGTCTTGACTGACAAGGCTGAGGCTGCCCTTTTAGATTGGATCCCTGTTAACAGTCGTTTATGTGCTGTGAGACTCCAAGGGTCAGTTGGCGTTCGAAAGGATAGTTGCGTTAAGCGCGATTTGTTTGTGATCTCGGCGTACGCCCCAACGGACTGCAGCTCAGACGCGCAGAGAGATGAGTTCTACGATGAACTCGGCACCCTCGTTCGCAGCAGTAAAGGTTCTGACATTGTAGTGCTAGCTGGTGACTTCAATGCATAAGTTGGCAAACTCAGTGCTTCCGAAGCCTGTTTAGGTGGGCGCTGTGCTTTACCCGCTGAGCGTACAGATAACGGGGATAGACTTCTCCAGTTTTGTGTAGACAATCGATTGTTCTTGTCTAGCATCAATTTCCGACACAGCTCGCGTCGCACAGCGACATGGCGCTCTAACTCTACAGGTACTTTGAGTCAAATTGATCATATTGCCGTAAGCTACCGGTGGCGCAGTTCTGTTCAGAACTGTAGATCTTACTGGTCCACGTACGTAGAGTCGGACCATGCGTTAGTTTTAATGCGATTATCTCTCCAGCTCCATGGTTATCGTCGCAAACCGCAAACCCGATTAGCCGTGCAACATTTGTGTGATCCAGAAGTACGCACCCGTTATGAGCAGAAGTTAGAACATGAGCTAGGATCTACGACGAACGGTAATGTAGATGAGCATTGGGCTCATATCAAACAGGCGATGCACGTGGCAGCAGGTTTTGCCTGTGGTCCTAGATCCGATGTCCATCAAAGACACTGGATCTCGCAAGAGTCGCTGAGTAAAATGGAGCAAAAGCGTCAGCTCTCGAACCGTAAGGAGATGAATAAGATGCGGAGAAAGCTGCAAAGACAAGTTACGAAAAGCCTTAAGAATGATCGCAAAAATTGGTGAGTCAAGGTAGCCGAAGAAATGGAAATAACAGCTGCTTCAGGTAACAGTCAAAGACTGTTCAAACTTGTTCGTGACACCGGTGGACGGCGAACCCAGGTCAGTGAAACGATTTGCGATAGAAATGGAGAACCCATCCATAGCAAACAGCAAAGGCTTGACCGATGGGCCGAGTACTTCAAGGAACAGTTTAGCTGGCCGCACGCTAGTGCAGTTACTCCCGTGTCAACAACTGCGACTCCTTGGGTGGTGTCACTTGAGCCCCCATCGGAAGTAGAAGTAGAGTCGAGCATTCGATTACTAAAGCGAGGGAAAGTGGCAGGTCCCGACGAACTTCCTCCAGTTCTTTTCAAACTGGGTGGTGTGGCGTTGATAAAATCACTTACTGCCTTGCTCCGTGACATTTGGAACGAGGAGCGTATTCCGTTAATGTAGAGCGAGTCATTGATTGTTCCCATCTTCAAGAAGGGGATACGCAATGACTGCAGTAATCATCGTGGGATTAGCTTAATTCCGATAGTCACCAAAGTATTAGCTTCGATTTTGCTGCATCGTCTTACACCGGCTCGTGAGAGGAATGTCCGCGAGCAGCAGGCTGGATTCCGCCCAGGTCGAGGATGCATCGACCAGATTTTTACTCTTCGTCGACTACTTGAAACGCGTCACACGCACCGCCGACCGACAATAATGCTTTTCTTAGACCTGAAAGGCGCCTTCGATTCAGTTGATCGAACATCGCTTTTCAGTGTTCTTCATCGAAAAGGTATGCCCCAGAAGTTCGTGAACCTACTGAGATTATTGTATTCTCATACTTCTGGCCGCGTTAGGGTTTACGGTGAACTATCCGGTCGGTTCGAAACGACCAGTGGTGTTCGACAGGGATGTCCTTTGTCTCCATTCCTGTTCAACTTCGTCATGGACGAAATAATGGACAATGCTCAGCAAAATCTTCAGGATGTAGGCGTCGAACTAGGAAATAGTGAAAAGCTATGTGACCTGGATTACGCGGACGACGTTGTCTGC